>VMBQ01001859.1:109870-159219 GCA_007657795.1 Dreissena rostriformis | reverse complement strand
TTACATAATTTCATTGTGTGTTCAAACTTCTTAAGAACGGATTAAAATCTTTTCATGTACTTAGTATGGGATAGTGATACTGATATATTATGGTACAGGTATGTTAAGTTTTCAAAGCCACTATTTTCAGTAACATTAATAATTATAAATCAAAAGCTTATATCACCGCACCCCGATCAATGCTGATAGACCATCAGCTACATTACCAACGTTATGTTTGCATTTTGTGTTGCTCACATCGCTCATATGCCTATGCCTTATTTAGTCTTCACAACATTAAGAATGGACACCTCGTATACGGAAATAAGCATTATTGATAAACCTTGTTTGGAGAAAATGAGTACGCAATTATTATTAAGAATGTGTTCAAATACATGGGCGCTTATTAATTCAGAAAAAATGATTGCGTATCATAATCTATATCAAAATGGAAACCTGATTTGAATGAAAACTTAATTTAATACATGTGTGAAGACTTTGCTAAACCAAATAGGCGTTGGGGGAAAAACTTGTAACATCACATCCTCATGTCACATCGTGTTCTCTTCGCATCTCGTTCGCCACAGGTGTGTTCTGGGTGAGCTGTGAGGCGGGCACGTACATTCGTACCATGTGTGTGCACCTCGGCCTCCTACTGGGGGTTGGAGGTCAAATGCAGGAGCTACGTCGAGTGCGCTCCGGTATTCAAAGCGAGAAGGTGCGTCATAATGATATATCTGTGTGTGCAGTGCCTAGCTGTGTTTATTGTTTGGTTGTTGTGCATTAGTTTTACTGTGGATGGAGACTTGCATTTGTCTGATAGGATTTCAAATATGTCTAGGTTACTTTGTTTTTTATTTCTACATTATTTGTTGGAAAGGCTGTGATTGTCATGTTATATTTTAATTATCTCATTTTCATTTTGTTTATTCACCTTAAACAATTGTTTTGCTGTCAATGTGAATGACATTGTCATTTGGCAATGTTTTCACCTTTTTGTTTATCGGCCTCACTAATTTGCACACTCTGTTCAAGCTTCCTGTCAGAATTGGCTGGTTGCCTGGTAACGTGTTGCTATAGTAACATCCCTGGCATCATGTGTTCAGAACAATCTTCTGAATGCAGGCATGTTAGGGGACATTTACCTGTCAGCATGACAATTAACATGTATAGTCTTTAACAGATTTTAGATTTTCTAAATAATTGAAACCTCTATTTTGTATACTTAAATACGGTGTATTACAGAAGTTAAATGCCTTTATAACAGTAATTCAGTTTGTTTCTCCTATCTATATTAATATTTCAAGCACTACAACTCTTATATTGATCATACATAACGAAGTTTTAAATTATTCATTTATTACGGTCAATGTTTGGTTAATGTAGGAGAGATGCTACTAAATGAACAAAACATATCAGTCTTGCTCTGGGTTTAATGCATGTCCCCACAGGCTAATCAGGGACGAAACTTTCTGCTTAAACTGGATTTTTCCTAAGAAGAGACTTGAAACGAAAAATACCATACACGCGGAAAAACTACGCACATGCAATAAACCCTGTTTTCCCAGAGTGAGGCTCATATCCAAATGTTGGGTTGCCATTGACAGGAGGGCATGGTAACGCTGCACGACGTGATAGATGCCCAGTGGGTGTATGACAACCAGCGAGACGAGAGCTACCTCCGACGCGTGATCAAACCTCTCGAGGCCCTCCTCACGGGTCACAAGCGTATCGTCATCAAGGACTCTGCTGTGAGTAGTTCTTCAACATTTCAATTTGTAAAACCCTTTGCCACTCCGATGTGCATTTGGACGCGTTTGTAGTCCCTTACAAAATCAAATTTAATTAAAGACCTTTCTTCATATATTCAAGTTTTAAAGGCTTCATTTCAAACCCTATGATACTGATGAGCAGCAAACATCATAAAACCTGAACAGACTGTGGAATACTTGCAGGCTGCTCTGGTTTCATGCTGGTTTCATACAGCCATTCTGACTGAGTTTTTGAGTGGGAAAGGGCTAAATAACTGTGTGAACTGGGCTGGCTAGATAAGTTGTTAGAGCGATCATGTGTTTGATTCCCAGCTAGGCAACATAAGTTGAAGTGATATCAGATGATTGGTGATTTGGATATTGGTAGTATGCTCCAATCTCTTGGAGAATTTACAGTGGCTTTTTCTGGTTCTTCAAAAAAGATAAAGAAGCAGAAAAGTCAGTTTAAGAAATCTACCTCTGTGTTTTCGCAGGGCCAAAAAAAACTTCTTCGCAAGGGGCCTCTTTTTCTTCCCCTTAACCAAAAAGGCCCTTTCCCCTACAGAAATTTCTTTAAAATCAAGAATTTTTCTCTAAATTTCCAATCTACCTCAGTAGTTTTCATTCCCCAAAGCCAGAAAATTGTGTCTTTTTTTCCCTGAAAAAAAAGGCTGTGGCCCTTTCCCCAAAGTTGGTGTTTTGGCCCTGTTTCGTAATCATGGAATTAATTGTTGGAATGCACCTGATCCCCAGAATTGGTGATCAATTTGGGTAAGTGTTGCTAGAGTAATCTCCCTCTGAAATATGCCTTGGTTCATTTGCCCAGGCAATTATGTCAAATGGATACACAATGTCAATTAAATAAAAGATCGATATGTGTATGGTATGTGCACACATTAAAAAACTTATTGTTACATAACTTTGTACTCTGTTATATCAATATATATTTTATCGCTTTGAATTCCAGTTGTAATATACACAATGTATTTAATAACAATTTGGCTCCACTTATAAAACTGCTTTAGAAAAGTAAGATAAACATTGGGCCTCGAGTTGTTAGAATATTAATTCCTTTCACCATTAACAGTTTTATTCCCATTTGCAATCTGCAAGCATTCTTCCCAAAAGCTGTCAGGCCTCGTAAAAAAGCCAGTGAAACTGTTGGAGTTCCCATTAACTGACCAGATCACTGATCCTCTTCAGTAGCAAAGTAAATGGAGTTGAGGGCTAGCAATAATTTATACATTACTAGCCCTTTTGGCCAAATCAATTTGGGACTAGAGATATTTGGTGGAGATTGTATTCGATTTCACAATTTAAAATCTGTGATGCGATAAATGTTTCTTACAGTTTTGAAGTGTTTTTTACCGCACCATAAATAGATAATATTCATTCGAAGGATATGGATTTGGTAGCTGGTGCAACAGTAATCACCCTTTTAATACTTCTGTTAGCTTCATTGCTAGAAGAAGTTTGTCGAAGGGTGACATTTCAGATGATTGGTGATTGAATTAAAATAATGGTTTGAATGCCCCATCAAGTGATGAATGGTGATTTTGAGATTGGTAGTATGCTCTCAAGTTTCTTCTTGGGGGTCATTTACAGTGACCTTAATCCATTACGCTAGGATCTGGTTTAAAAAAAAAAAGGAGAAAATACATCGGTTTTATTTCTGGGCCTTGCGTTTTTGTAAAAAATGAATAAATGGTTTTTGATTGCACCATCAACAGGTTGATCCCCAAAATTGGTGATCAATTTGGGTAAGTGTTGCTAGAGTGATCTCCCTTTGAAATATGCCTTGGTTAATTTTCCGAGGCAGTTATGTGGAAGGGATACAATATGTCAATAACATAAAAGATTCAATATTGTGTATAAAAGGTACATACATAAAAAGTATTCTAATAGAACTTTGTAATCTGTAATATAAATATATAGTTTATTTGGCATCCATTTATAGAACTATGCTTAATTTGGCAACCATTTATGAAATTATGCTAAGTAAAAATATGATAAACATTTCGTTGGTCCTTAAGCAGCCTCAGCATTGTTGCCATGGCAACCTTGTCCGAGGGAAACATCATTTAAATAAGTTGTCAAGGCCTTGTAAAAAAAAGATAGTGAAGCTGTATGAGGTCCCATTAAACGGAGCAGATCACTGGCTTTCTTCAGTAGCCAGATAATAGAGTTTTGGCTAGTTATAATTACGTGTATTACATAACATGCCCTTTTGGCACTTTCAATAGCTTCATTGTTAGTAGAAGTTTTTCGGAGGGTTACATTTCAGATGATTGGTGATTTTGAGATTCGTAGTATGTTCTTATCGCTAGGGAAGCATTCTTTCTAAAAGTTGTCAGGCCTCATACAAAATCCGGTGAAACTGTTGATGTTTTTTTACAGCACCATAAACAGATTTATGTTCATTTTATGGATATGGATTTGGTAGCTGGTGCAACAGTAATCTCCCTTTTAAAAGAGGCCTAAGCATTGCTGCTGTGGTAACCTTGTCGGAGGGAAACAACTTTTAAATGAGTGTGTAACATGCATCATGTTGAATTAAATGGAAGAGTTTTGCAACCACAAAGAATTCTTCCAAAAAGTTGTCAGGCCTCATACAATATCCAGTGAAACTGTTGATGTTTTTTTACAGCACCATTAACAGATTTATATTCATGTTATGGATATGGATTTGGTAGCTGGTGCAACAGTAATCTACCTTTTAAAAGAGGCCTAAGCATTGTTGCTATGGCACCCTTGTCGGAGGTAAACATCAATTATGGTAGAGTTTTGCAACCTTGAAGAATTCTTCCTAAAAGTTGTCGGGCCTCCTACAACATTTAGTGAAACTGTTGTTGTTTTTACAGCACCATAAACAGATTCATATTCATTTTAAGGTTATGGATTTGGTAGCTGGTGCAACAGTAATCACCCTTTAAACACTTGTTAGCATCTTTGCTACTAGAGTTTTGTCTGAGGGTGACATTACATATAATATTAAAGCAGACGTAGACAAAATAATGTTTTTGCACTTATGAGAAACATTTGGATCGCGCTCTGTGAAAGTTGGTTTAACCCATTTCCATAAAGTGTCATCCAAGATTAGCATGTGCAGTCCACACAGGTTAATCAGCGACTACACTTTCCTCATAAACTGGATTTTTGCCAAGAAGATACTTTCTTTAAAAGCCGGATCTCACTTGCTTGATTTTGCGGTGGTAAAATGTTTAACTACATTAACTATTGGGCTGGGTCTATCTGACAGTGATTTGCTGATTACATTAGAGTGTTTATCGCTTATAAAGAATTATAAACTGAAACATGTGTTTGAGAAGACAGCTATTTGGTATAGTGTTGAATCTGTAAACTAGATCTGAGTCATTCGCTAGCTACTTGCTGAGAGAAGTATATAACCTTTCAAGTGGGCGGTGCTTAGCATTTACAGGGAAATTTGAATTTCAAGCAGACAACAAAAAACTTTTTTCTGTAAGTCAATAACTATATAACTTACAATCACCAAATTACACATACATATTGTTTGTATACTGAAGTATATGTATGAAAAATTTCATTGGGAAATATTAAATACAAACCTTAATATTATGAAAAAATCATTTTTGTTTTCTGCTGTTTACACACCAGTGTACAACTGAAAAGTTGACATTTTGTGAGTTTGTGGCCCTTTTATACTGCTTCTCTGGTCTTTAAACTAAAAATATCATAAAAGCGGAAAGTAATGTCCCTGATTAGCCGTGCAGACTGCACAGGCTAATCTGGGACGACACTTTACTCACATGCATTAAACCCGATTTTCAAAGATCGAGGCTCATTTATTGATAAAGGATGCATGAAGTTAAGGGTAAGAATTGGTTGTCATTGACAGCAGTAGATGCTGTGTAGCTTAGTAAATACAGTGCTCTTCTTTTTTGTGTGGACGTTTTTATATTAAAACAAACTTCAATTTGAGGTGTAATTCGCAATACTAATTTATTTTTTGTCGAGGTCATGTCAAATGTTTTTTTTTTTTATCAACAGTTTAATGACCAACATTTTGGTGGTTGAATTGGTAGCTGGTGCTGGATTAATCCCCCTTTTAAATCTTTCTGGTAACCAGACCATTAGATGGTTATTTCAGAGTGATACAAGTTGTTTTGGGACATAACCTGGGATTGTAGATTGTCTATATCAAAGACTTGTTAGCTTATGATTGGTCTGATCTAACTGTGAACAAATATTACAAGAAAACCAAGATATTATGTACACCTTTACCCGTAGGCACCAACCAATTTATAGACATGAATAAAGAATTTAACCAAAAAAACGTCCATGGTTTAATGATTTTTAGGCCACCACTGTTGATAACGTCATTTAAAAAAATTGTACATAAACAATGATGTTGCTAGATGTGGTTAATGCCAAGTTTGACTCAAAATTAAAGCAGTTCTTGAAAACTTGAGATTCATAGAATATTGTTTACTTATGTCTAAGAATTGTTTGGTGAATACGAGCCCCGATTGCTTGGGAAAGGTATGGTGATTAGTCCTGTTACGATGGACTTGTGTAAGTTTTTATATGAATAAATCAGAATGTAATCTTAATGAAGTTATGCTAACTTGTATGACTTCCACTTGCAGGTGAATGCAGTCTGTTACGGAGCAAAGATTATGTTGCCTGGTGTGCTGCGTTACGAGAATGGAATAGAAATAAATGAAGAAATTGTCATAGTTACCACCAAGGGAGAGGCAGTGGCATTAGGTATTTAATATGTTCTCATCGTTTTAAGTAGTTTACGGATCGTCATTGCTCTTGTTTGTATTTCAGGCATTTAGACTAAACATAAATCTTCAAGAAAAAACAAAGGATCCAAACATAAGAAGACAATTATTGCTAAAATGGATCTCATATGCTCAACTTTTTTCCATTACAGCCCTTGCCCAGATGACCTCTGCAGTCATGGCAACCACAGACCACAACATTGTGGCGAAGATCAAGAGGGTTATCATGGAGCGAGACACATACCCCAGGAAATGGGGGCTTGGACCAAGGGTAGGTCCACTGGTCCACATTATCAAATGAGATCCCAATAAAACAGTGAAGTCCATCATGCTTGCATGTATTGTCAGTTTGAGATTTACCAGGGCCAGCATTTACAAAACAATTCTTAGACTTAAGTCTAATAATACAGAATATTCTTAAATTGGAATTTAAATAATTGCTTTTATTTTGAGGCAAACTTGGAATTAACTCTCATCTATCTACATCATTCTTCATGCAGAACAGTTTGTAAATGAAATGATCACCAGTGGCAGCCTGTATATATTCAAACCATGTATGCATTTTTCTTGGTTCTAAGTCTTTTTATTCTGATGTTTAAGAATGGGTTGGTGAATAATGGGCCTAGAATAGATATGGTTACAAATCGTATAGCATTTATTAAGTTTGTGATCTAAATATTTTCAGTTATTTGATGTTATGTATGTTTTTGGCTAGCGTGTTGTTGTTGTTTTTTTTTAAACCTTTTAAAATAAACTTACCGGTATTCAATACTAACCCTTTTTCGCTCAGAAGGAAAGGGAAAATGGCTATACGCAACCAGCATAAAACCAGAACAGCCTGCGAGTAACGGGCAGGCTGTTCAGGTTTAATGCTGTTAGCTACTCATCAGTATCTTACGGTGGGAAATAAAACCTTTAAAATTTGAATCTATTGAGAAAGGTTTTTTAATTAAATTTAATTTTATAGTGGTTTACAAAAGGTCAAAATGCATCTGAGTTAAAGGGCTCACCTAGTTTAGCCTGTGTGGACTGCAGAGGCTAATCTGGGACGACTACACACTTGCATTTAGCCCCATTTTTCCAGAGTGTGGCTCACATTGTTATAAATCCTATAGCAGTTTTTGGAGATTGTGATTTGGTTTTCAAAGACTAAAAAAAACTTATAGGTATACAATACGTACCTACTGTTCTATATGATTGCTTGTCAGGGCTTTTCTTCTTAATTTGGGGAAAGGGCCTGGCATTTAATTTTGGAGGAAAAGTTATCCACAAAACTGAGAAAGGGGATTTTTTTTCTCCAAAAGTAAGCTTGAAAGTTAGCGAAAATTACATCATTTAAAAGAAATTCTCTTTGAAGAAGGGGCCTTTCTCTTGGGGGAAGGGGCCTTTATAAGGCCCTTGCTAAAGAAGGAAAAAAAGCCCTGCTTGTTCCATTACTATCCAAGTGTTTTCTATGTTTGTTGCTAGGCGTCCATCAAGAAGCAGATGATCAAGGACGGTAAGCTGGACAAGTACGGCAAGCCCAACACGGAGACACCTGCCAAATGGATGGACGAGTGAGTTACCATCCTAGGGAGTTTGTTCCTTAAATAACAGAAGCCTTATGAGACCAGTGGCCCTTTCCATATTTACCGCTCTATTTCAACATATTCATTACTAGCACCATCAACAGGTTGATACCCATTTGTTGGATATTTATTCGGTAAATGGTGCAACAGTAATCTCCCGTTTTGAAAAGCGGCCTCAGCAATGTTGCTAAGGTAACTTGGAAGAGGGAAACATTATTTATAGCTTTATTCGAATTCACATCAAATTCAGATCTAATTTGCTATGCCAAACCTATTGTTTTCTGGTTAAGAAAGAATAAGATATTAATTATTTCTAACAGTAATTGTTTGTTTTGTGCATTCAAATGTTAAGTGTTTAAAAGAAGAGATAGTGTCTTGAGAAATTATATGAATTTCAGGAGCTTTGTGAACAAAAACCCTGGCCTTGTGTTGCATTGACAAAGTGCCTAAATGTAAGAGAAGTTAAGTGGTGAATATGCAAAGCGGGCTGTTTCTAGAAAGTTTATAGCTTGGATATGTTAACAAAATAATTGCTATAGAATGTCAAATGTCTTATGCACAGTTTTTTTCCTCTATACATTTGTAATATATATAGCAGTACAGTGGCCTAGTATTATTTATAGATTTCATCCTAGGGGGTTTGTTCCTTAAATAACAGAATCCTTGAGACCAGTAGCCCTTTCCACATTTACTGCTTTATTTCAACATATTCATTCAGGAGTGGCGAAATCTCAAAAAACTACACTTGTCCACGGACAACCATTTAGGAAATTTAATTTTTCCGTTGCTGAACTACACTTGTCCGTTAATGTTTATATAAATTATAAATTTTATTATAAACGCATTTATTGTTATACCTACCATTCTAATCAGACCCTACAGTGTACACCTCAACGATAAAATCGTGGCCAGTTACTTAGAAAACTGATGATGGCAACGGGGTGTCATCATCGTGGAAATTGTGCATTTCATGCGTAATATTGTCGAAACAATTTTTCATCACTTTAAGCGTTTAACAAAGATTTGTTGAATTAATTACACACAACTGTAAATGTTTTGTTTTATTCTCAAATGAGCATAAGTAAATGTGTAATCCGACAAACACTTCCGAATTTTAATGACAGCTATTGCCATATGCAACGTAACTATCCAGCTATGCTCCAATTTGTATGAAGTAACACATGAGCAAAAACTGATGCTAGAATTTAGCAAACATTTGGTATTAATGCATTTTAAAATTTAAGACGAACGTTCAATATTTAGATACAGAATGAACGAACAAACCAGTCTGTACACTGTCTTAACAGTCGGGCCAAATGTTGAAAATGCGGCATGCTCCCGGTCTCTTATAGAATAAGGGAGATCACTGCGCAGGAGAGTACCGGTATTTTAGCTTGATTGCTCCGCAAATAGCACTGACAATGTAATCGCGTGTCAACATCCGGTTTTGTAAAACTTAATCACGGCTTTAATACAGTGTATTTTTTTGTATTCCTCAACCCTACTGGTTGTCCACGGACAACTTAATTGAAAAAAAATCAGTTGCCCAAACAAGCAAATGTGCGACTCGGGCAACTCGGACATTTGATTTCGCCACCCCTGTTCATTGCTTGCACCATCAACAGGTTGATACCCATTTGTTGGATATTTATTCGGTAAATGGTGCAACAGTAATCTCCCTTTTAAAATGGGCCTCAGCATTGATGCTAGGGTAACTTGAGAGAGGGAAACATTATTTGAAGCTTTATTCGAATTCACATCAAATTCAGATCTAATTTTCCACGCCATATCTATTGTTTTCTTGTTAGGAAAGAATAAGATATTATTTTTAGCAGTAATTGTTTGTTTTGTACATTTAAATGTAAAGCGTTTAAAACAAGAAATAGTCTCTTGAGAAATTTTAGGAATTTATTGAATTTTCTTAGTTGTCTGTAAGGAGTTTTGTGATTATGTGTCCTGGGATTGTGTGTTAATCATAAGGTGCCTAAATGTAAGAGAAATCAATTGGTGAATATGAAAACCAGGCTGTTTCTAGAAAGTATTCAGCTTAGATATGTTAACAAAATACTTGCTATAGAATATCACATGTCTTAAGCATAGTTTTTTCCTCTATACATTTGTAATAGCAGTGCAGTGTCCGTATATAGATTTCACCATAGGGGGTTTGTTCCTTAAATAACAGGGGCCTTGTTAGACCAGTGGCCCTTTCCACATTTACTGCTCTATTTCAGCATATTATTTGCACTATCAACAGGTTGATACCTATTTGTTGGATATTTATTCGGTAAATGGTGCAACAGTAATCTCCCACTTTAAAAGCGGTCTCAGCATTGTTGCTTAGGTAACTTGGAAGAGGGAAACATTATTTGTAGCTTTATTCGAATTCACATCAAATTCAGATCTTATTTGCTATGCCAAATCTACTGTTTTCTTGTTAAGGAAGAATAAGGTATTAATTATTTTTAGCAGTAAATGTTTGTATTGTACATTTAAATGTAAAGCGTTTAAAAGAAGAAATAGTGTCTTGAGAAATTGTATGAATTTATTGCATTTTCTGAGTTGTCTAAGGTTCCTAAATATAAGAGAAATCAATTGGTGAATTTGAGAATTACCAGGCTTATTCTAGAAAGTATTAACCTAAGACAGACATACCCAAAAGTGTCGGACTGTCGGACCTGACCGACGTTTTACAGGCAGGTCCGATTGAAAATGCCATGTTGCCGGTCCGAATGTCCGGGAAATAATTCAAGACGAAAAGTTGATTTTGTTTATAGAATTCATTCAAGTTCGCTATAATTTGAGAACGAATATTCGTTCCTCGGCATTCCGGACATTTGCGCTCGGTAACGATTTCGTCCGGTCTTTTATTTATCGATGTCTAATTAGTTAGCGGCTGTCACGGACATGAACGGTAACTGACGAAACCTCTTCGCTACTTTCCGAAAATCTGCAAATGTCCGCCATCTTGAAATTTAAGTGATTGATAAGCAAAGTATCACAACAACAAAGTAAAGCACTGTAATAGAATATTGTAAAGCAATATGTTAACCAAATTATATATTGATTACGTATTTGCAAGGTTACTGATTACTCGTTTTCATTTTTTTGCAGTCAAACGATATGCACAAAGCACATTTTATTTCATGTGCAAAACACGTACATGTTTTCGGACATTCGTAATTCGGTTACGGTATGATTCGTCGATTTTAATTTATTTTCCACGTTCTTTATAATATGTTTATAGAATGACAATACACATGCAGTGATACGGATGGTCTGGTTTATAATATTTCGCATTGTACTCATCAGAAAATGAAACTAGAAAGACTATAAAAAAGGACAATAAGCTAGGGCTCCGGAGTTTCCCCTCATAGGGGCTCTGGCCTTTATCCCTGTTGGGGGCCTGTGGCCCCAGACCCCCGGCTTAATTTTCCGGATTTACAATTTGGGAAAATTGACACCCCTGGAATTAACCAAACAAATGTTACTTATCGGCTTAGAAAAACAACTAACATTAAGTATTAATCATCATGAAGTAATGGAGCACCCGAGTTGTTGCCAATCGACATAACACTTAACTTCGCAAATGTATTGGGATATATACGTTTGTACATTGATGTTTCGGTCCTATGAATCCCTTTCCGGTCCTGTAAATTATCTAAGTTTACAGGACCGGATGTCCTGTGGACTTCAAAAACTTTTGGGAATGTCTGCTAAGATATGTTAACAAAATATATGCTATAGAATGTCACATGTCTGATGGGTAGTTTTTTTCCTCTATACATTTGTAATATATATACAAAACAGTGTTCATATACAGATTTCATCCTAGGGAGTTTGTTCCTTAAATAACAGAAGCCTTATTAGACCAGTGGCCCTTTCCACGTTTACTGCTTTATTTCAACATATTCATTGCTTGCACCATCAACAGGTTGATACCCATTTGTTGGATATTTATTCGGTAAATGGTGCAATAGTAATCGCCCTTTTTAAAAGCGGCTTCAGCATTGTTGCTAAGGTAACAATTATTTGTAGCTTTATTCGAATTCACATCAAATTCAGATCTAATTTGCTATGCCAAATCTATTGTTTTCTTGTAATGAAAGAATAACATATTAATTTGTTTAGCAGTAATTGTTTGTTTTGTGCATTTAAATGTAAAGCGTTTAAAAGAAGAAAATAGTGTCTTGAGAAAGTTTATGAATAAATTGCATTTTCTGAGTTGTCTGTAAGGAGGTTTGTGAACACAAACCATGGTCTTGTGTTTCAATGATAAGGTTCCTAAATATAAGAGAAATCAACTGGTGAATATGAATCCAGGCTTATTCTAGAAAGTATCTAGCTTCGATATGTACAAAATAATAGCTATAGAATTTCACATGTCTTTTGCGTAGATTTTTTCCCCTATGCATTTGTAATATATACAGCAGTACAGTGGCTAAATATAGATTTAATCCTAGGGGGTTTGTTCCTTAAATAACAGAAGCCTTGTAAGACCAGTGGCCCTTTCCACATTTACTGCTTTATTATCCCCAGCAAAGGCGGAGGGATATTGTTTTGGCGTTGTCCGTCCGTTCGGCACTTTTGTGTCCGGAGCCATATCTTGGAAGTGCTTTGGCGGATTTCATTGAAACTTGGTATGAGTATATATATGGATAAGAGGATGATGCACGCCAAATGGCATTGTACACCATCTATTAATGACGGAGTTATGGCCCTTTGTATCTTGAAAAAATGTTTTTTTCTGTGACAAAGCTCTAAATTGGCGGGGGATATCAATTCAACGAATTTGCTTGTTTAAGCATATTCATTCCTTGCACCATCAACAGGTTGATACCTATTTGTTGGATATTTATTCGGTAAATGGTGCAACAGTAATCTCCCACTTTAAAAGCGGCCTTAGCATTGTTGCTTAAGGCAACCTTTGGAGAGGGAAACATTATTTGTAGCTTTATTTTATTTCACATTAACTTTATGCTCAACACAATTTTGAATATTTTCCATTCTATGTAATAGTTAACACTGCAGTTTTACTTATAGAGAAATAGATGAATTCCATTATGGAAATGTTTTTTCGGGGAAAGGCCACAACAGAATGACCATGTTTCAAATAATTATAATGCAAGAAAGGCAGTTCTATGGGTTTGCTACCGTTTAGAATTAAAAGTTATAATGCAGGGTTCAAAATTGACTTTTACAGCAAGACCATCAGACCTGCTCCTTGAAATCTACTAGCCCGAATCTGATGTCTACTAGACAATAGTTGTACAAGTATGGATGGCTTTTTTTAAGCATGACCGGTCAGACTACCTTTATTCAGATTTACAATCTCGACCATCAATCTTCCTAGACAATGTCGTTCAGACCTGCCTTAGTGTAGAACCCTGGGTTATTTTCTGTTGAAGTTTACGGAAGGCTGGAGATCTGGAGAATGGAGATGTGAAACCAAAAATGGGTGCTGCTTCCACACCAGCCAAGGTACAATACTTTATCTCAATGGATGCTCAGCGCATATAAGATGCTCCTGAACATCACTTTCAATTCGTTGCTTGTGATATATCATGCAAAAAATGCTTTAGCAGAAACTGTGAAGCATTTACTTTTGATTCAAGATTCTCGATCTTAAATTGTTTTACTTGTTTAGTTAGTACTGTCTAGTCTATTGAAGAGTATTGTTGAGCATAATAACAGCCAGATCTGGTCTGTTTAAGTGAGTTTCTGTACTTTTGACCATGGGATCTTAATTGGGCTGTTCAAATAAGTATTGGAAATTAATCAGTCCAGTGATAAACTTATAAATAGCAAGCGTTTTCAATAATTTGAGTCTTAATCGGGGAAAACTGGGCTTAATGCATGTGTGTAAAGTGTCGTCCTAGATTAGTCTGTGCAGTCCACACAGGCTAATCAGGGACGACACTTTCCGCCTAGACTGGACTCTAATTCAGAAGAGACCTCCTTTAAATGAAAATTACTTTAATGCGAAAAGTGTTCTCCCTGATTAGCCTGTGCGGACTGCACAGACTAATCTGGGACGACACTTTACACACATGTATAAAGCCCAGTTTACCCAGAACGTAGCTCATTCTTCAGGAAAATGTGGGTTTGATGATCTGAACTTGTTAACTTGCCCTCGACCCCCACATATCTATTGAAGAGGAAAATAAAACGTATAGACCAGAAAAAAACACAAAAACTTCTTCATTTTCAGAGGAAACACGAAAGCAGTGGTTCTGAAGCTGAGACCTCCATGATGTCTCCACCTATAACTCCGGGTCCAGACGGCGATGGAGAGAAGAAGAAAAAGAAGAAGAAGAAGAATAAGGTGAAAGATGAGCCTGATGAAGAACCAGTACAACAGGTGAGTACTAGTATTGTGTGTTGAAGTTATACAGCCTTCAACGCAATCCAGTGCTTGAAGACCTTTACACTGCGATGGCGAAATGTCTGTATTGGTCGCTTTAGAACATCACATGTTTGGAACAACTAATGTTCTCTATATTAAATGAACACACTAGCAAGAAACAGCATATTCACACATTAAGGTTTGGGATGTTTTCTCTAGGCATTAATGCATTAAAGAAGACATAATTGCTTTCTAGCTGATTTTCTTAATTCATCTACCAGTATAAGAGATTACTTGGTACTTTGACATTGTGGGTTAATGACTGATTGGCTTGGCAACCCAAAATCGTCCAAAGTTCATGAATGTGTATCAGTACATTGCTGACTCCATGTTCAACACATTTTTTTTTGCCATTATTCACAGGTACAAACCCCTGAAGGCTCTCCAGACAAGAAAAAGAAGAAAAAGAAAAAGCACAAGAAGGAAGAGGGTGACTCCGAGTGAAAACTGAGCTTGTTGTCATGGTCAACATTCTTGGAACTATCCTTAAATGCAGGTCAAGGTCATCTGAAGAACATTGTTGAACTCCTTGATTTGTATGTCAAGGCCTATTGTAGTAACCATTGTGATGTCCGGAAGATTCATAGATAAACTGTGCTGCGGGCCAGATCATATATGCATCAAACGTGTGTTCATTTTTATCCTGATAGACATTCACCTGTGTACTTCAATATCAGTAGCTCCATATATTATGTATGCTGATGAAAAGTGAATGATATGTATAATTGCTAGAGATACTAATTCAATTTGGTCATGAAATGGGTGATAAACATGCTCGTTCTGTTTTAGTTTTCTATACACATTACATGTAAATCATGTTTGAAAAAAAATACACCTGTGCTCAAATGGTATAATAATACTTACAGACATGTGAAGTGAAATATATGGTTATGACTTTAAGTGGGCATTCTCTTGCAATATTTTACAAATTCAAATTTGCTGAAACATAATTTGTTAATTCTTATTATTTGCTAATGACATTCTTGTTAGAACAAGATTGGTATTCTGTAATTTTGCTCATTAGAGAAACTTATTCGCTTGTTTGCTATATAATTTTGATGAGATGTGTAAAGATGTATGTGTTTACAACTGTATCCACAGTTCAGTAATACAAATTCTCTGTATTTTTGCAATCGTATTATCTATGATATATATGTTTATTACCGTTCATTGTATGCTCATGTATCTCTGAGTTAAGCACAACCTTGTGTTCATTCAGGTGTGTTTATAGCGCATCTATCACTTGTTATTGAATACATTTTGTTTTTATGAACTTTGTGAAATATTGGTTTTTAATACGTACAAGATAAAAAGTCAGCTTTCTTTGCTATGTGTTTGTTGATTTTATAAAATTTATAAAACAAAAATGCGAATTTCATGGGGTTATGGACAAAAGCAACTAAGAAAAAGTATTGCTACTAAAGGTTAAATAGAGTTTAAAACGTAGAAAGCTGTTACACCTTTAAATATGCCTCCACGTCAGCTGGGTAATCTACTGTTGGGCATTATTTTTTTGATGTCAATGTCAGTGTACACGGGAAGTGCATATTCTATGTAGGGATTTCACAACAGACTGGCAAAAATTATATCAAGATGATCTGTCGCGTGTAAATACTAACCTTTTTTATACGGTCACACTTGGAGTTCAGAGGTAAAATCGTAAGAGGAATAGAACACGAGAATCGAGTTTAAAGTCATACAGACACATTAGTGTAAACAAATTAAGTTTAACTATGTGTTATGTGACAATTTTTGTCCAAAGGTGGATGGTTGGTTAAAAAAAACATAAGCATCCCATTTGTGATGAAGACTTGAGACGCTACTGTCACGAGTTGATATTCAACCGTTACGGAATTAAATTGAACAACTGTACATTGTGAAGTATAAATAAACGCAAAAGGTGCACATTGTACACTATGCCCCTGCTAANTACGGTGTGTCGCGCGAAAGAATTACGAAGATATCTCCAAGGTCAAGGTCGCCACAACTAAAAATAGATTGATTTTGAAACAAGGGGGGGTAATTGTGATGAACAATCAGTAGCAATTCACATTATGAGTTGCAGTTGTCTCCCTTTATCATACTTTTTTTTATTGAAAACCTGGTTTTGTGACAATTTTGTCCCTTGTTTGTTTTTTTTTCGTTTATATGCATTGAAACAAAAGATCATATCTAAAATATATGTTATAATTCTATAAGAATAAAAAAATAGAAACTATTACACTGAATTAAAGTTAAATGGAAATTACCAAATAGCCTTTAAAAAAAACTAATGGCTGTATCAGCTTGAAACTGCATAGGTATGTCAAAGACCTATCAATATATGTTGATAGGTCTTTGGGTAGGTAGATCTCATTGAAGGGGTGTACAGTGCACAATTACGCATGCTCGCACATTTTAAGAGTTATTGAATCTTGTTCAGCATGGATGTATTTTCGGGTACCTTGTCAAATGCGCCATATTGTTTGACGGTTCGCAAATCACAATATAATGTTACAACACTTCTTGAGCGTTATTAGGAATTTCAAATAACAATGACAGCAGTTACAAGCTTAGTGACACGGATTAGAGAACTAGATCCCCTTGATCGAAAGTCAAGGTCAAAGGTATACTATCATAAATCAAGTCCAATTCGTATGTATGTATTTCGAAGTTGAGGGTAAATTTGCGACTGAGGCTGCATTATTTGTGGACCCTTCGTGTGTCGCAGCACTCCTTCATACCTAATTACTTACTGCAGTCACCAAAGTTGGGACAAATTTGTAATTATAGCTGCAATTTCCACCTACCAGGTATTCCATTATTGCCGAACGAATTCAAATTTAGGAGTTGTCTTATGTTGCGGGGGGTCCGGAATACACGTGACGGTATGGTCACCAACAACCAAACTCACATGATTCCGGAAACGGGGTCGCATAGGTGAGAAGCGCGTGTACCAATAAATGCGCCAACAGTCATTGTCCAGTCCTTACCCCCAAAGCACTCTTTATAGGCATAGCGTTGTGGTAATGGCAGATATTTATCGTAATATATTTCAATTGTACTTTGAAGAAAAAAACAACAACTGAAAATGGAGTAGTCCCCGAGATTGTTATATATTTTGCACTTGAATTTATACAATGGAAACGACTTTGTTCAAGCTTTGCAAAGTTCTGCAAAGGTGTCGGTTGTCTAATTGGCTTGATATTTTTAATAAACGCATTTTGTATAGTGTTGTAAATGTAAAGCACGTGGATAAAATTAAGTATATATGTAAGTATATAATATAAGATATTGTGACAATGTCGTTGTTCTACTTAAAATATTGTTACTTACTAACAGAAATTTAATGAAATATGTAGATTTTTTCAATTAGCGGCATGCAAACTTAAACAATTGTAAGATGTCCACTAATAACTGGTGAATACATTTGGATATTAAAATGTGCTTAATTATGTACAGAAATTGTTAAAAAAAAAAAGTTATGAGTGCATTTTCGACAAAAACAATAGAATTGAAGTTAACAATGAACGCTATAATTTATTGTGTGTAATTATCATATAGTTGATGTATTCACCTTATGAAATCGCTATTTTATTTAGCCTTCTTTCAAATTATGTAAATAGCAATTACTAAGCTCAAAGTCAATTTACCGATATTTATCAAAACGTACTTACTCTTAAGCTCACGTCCCGGCAGGTTTCGATAGTCTTCAATAGATATAACATTACATTTTATAAACCTACTGGGCATATTAACGAATTCTTCTTGGTTGTTCCTTTTATCAACTTCTCAAGTGTATGCTGTATAATATATAATGTTTAAACTATTTCCATACCCTCACAAAGACAAAGTAAAAGAAGTCACGTTAGACGACACAATTGCATTCATATTACTTACTTTGAGTTCGTATGCAAAGCGAGAATACACTATTTGCTTTGCTACTGATAGGTAGAGTATATTCTGTATATTTTTGCAAATAAACGTGTACGCGTGTTGTTGTTTTTAAATAAATAATTTTCCTGACAAATGCATTTACAAGTATGAGTCCATGAATTACTAATATTTAGTGATATTTTTTTAATGAAAACTGGGGCAGTGTACGGTCGTTTATTTCCGGTATAGATATTAATGTCTGAGTTTTATGTCAACTTTATTTTGGGTTAGGTAAGTTTTCTAACGGTGTTCGCAGAATCTATGGTCCGAAACGTTTTCTTGGTGGTGAACGAACCACTTTGGGCTCGAGAGTCACGTGCACCTCACCGATCTTTCGGCATTCATGCATTATTTAAGGGCTAACCTGACATCTCAACATTTATTTGAACGCTGTTAGTATTTTATAAAAGACATTTCTTGTTTGTAAGTTTTTAGAACGCGAAATACAACTTTAAACCGTTTAAAACGATACAAACACTTTTCATGTAGAATTGCATTGCATAGACAGACGTGATCATGAAATCCAATCGAGTAGATATGCTGGTGTACCATACCTGTCTAGATAAAGTGGGCGGCAGTACATGCATGCCATGTTTGGTTTGTTAAGTTCTGGGAGCAGAATATTGAACTTTGCTCTTAGCTGACGTTTGGCTATAGTCTTCACTTGGACGTTATGAGTTTTGACATTGATATGCGGTGCTGTTGGAGAATTTGCAGATATCTTATGAAATTCATCAAACGTAAGATAGTTTAAAGTTACTTTCGATTTCAAAGTAGCTGTGTTAGTGTTCATGTTTTAGTATAAATATTGTAAACTTAACAATAGGGTTAAAATTAAACATTGATTTCTAAAGTTGGATGTTCTAACATTTATACTAAAATGCATGTTCAAAGATTTACAGATTAATTTAACCAATGCAATAACAAATATCAAATTTATGTTTTATGTACATATTAAATATTCGATATTTTAAGTGCATCTAAATGTTGGATGATCGTTCATTATAAACGTTACACAAAATACTCATCGCACATAAAACAAAACACCAGTCACCACCGAAAGACTTAATACAAGCCGATAAGGTTTCCGTGGGATCGATAACCTAATTGGTAGTCAGAAATATAACCACATAAATAACTTCCTGTTTCGATTTGAAAACACAATTTAAATGGCAGCTGATTACGAATTTCACCGTCTGCCGACTGATGAACATGATAACATTGAGTCAGAAAGTAAGAGTTTAAACTGATGATGTTTCTATTAATAAATGTTGAATTATAGATTTATTTTTTATACGTTATCATCACGTTTTAAGATATATCAATGATGCAGAAATATATTATGAAATGACCACAATTAAAAAATAATAATTGTCTCCTATATGCACATCGTGAATGCAATTTATTAAATGAGCGTTGATGTACAGCATTATTGAACAATTTTCACACAAAACCTCTAAAACTGGTCCTACTTTCGTTTTAGCTTTACTTTGCACGTTACTGAAATTTTCATTAAATTTGTTTAGTTATGACTAATATAATGTTTACATATTTCCGATGCCTAAATAAATGGAATCGAATGAGTCTGAATAAAAATACAATTGTGCTTGGATTAATTGAATATGAAAATATTTACCTTCTCTAAAATGCACCAAAACAATACGTAACAGCTAATTTTACATGTACATGTCTGATGTATTTTTTTTAAAGAAAGTATCAGATTTTGTACACGTACATTGTCACATCTAGGGTCTTACAAAACACACAATCAGATGGACATTTAGTACAGCCTATCTTAACCAAAATACAGATGGCCATGTACTAGCACTTTCTCAATAAGTCATCCAATCTAAATGGCGTATAGAACTGGTTCGCATAATGTTCAGAAAACATTAGTATTACAAATATCATAAAACAGGCCTCATGCTTTATATAATAGAAAGACACGGCTTAAAATGTCGACTTTTTAACGCAACACTGATTCAAATCAATATTTCTCCCTTAGTTTTGAACGGATTTTGTTAAAATTTAGACTCAGAAAAATTCAACACATATATAACACTTTCTGTAAATTTAATTGTAATTGATCAACAGAAAGATATACAAATTAACAAATTAAAAACATTACCACAAAAGTCAAATTCTCAAATCGTACAACGTAAAATTATAACATTGTGAAACGTAAAAGTCATTAACTTACACGTCTTATTAACTGACCGGCCTGCAACCTCAATCTCTTGCACGACGGTTACATGTATGTGAGAGCAACGAACGACAACTCTGCATGGAGATTGCTGCAACCTGCCAATTGAGCGGTTGCGCTCCTGAATATTCATACGAGCGATATTGTTTTTGTGCCCCCGGTAGGGTGGCATATAGCAGTCGCACTGCCCTCCGTCTGTACGTCAGTCCTTCCATCCGGAATTCGTTTCCGGAGTTTTTTTCCTAAATGCTTTGAGATATTTACCTCATTTTTGGTATGTGAGTCTACCTGCATGACTTACAGATCAAGTTCGAGTTTCGATCCGGTACATTGATTTTTGGCGAAGTTACGGGCCTTGGATTTAGAAACTTTCTCTAGAATAACAGTTTTCTGAATTTTTTAACTAAACGCTTTCAGATACTGACCTGATTTTTGGTATGTGAGTCTATATATATGATTTTCAGATCAAGTTGGAGTTTCTATCCGGTCCATTGATTTTCGACAAAGTTGCGGGCCTTGTACTAAACAATTTTCTCTATAATAACACTTTTCCGAATTTTTTTCTGAAACGCTTTTAGATAATGACCTTATTTTAAGTGTGTGAGTCTAACTCCTACATGACTTACAGATCAAGTTCGAGTGTCGTTCCGGTCCATTCATTTTTGACGAAGTAACAGGCCTTGAACTTATTAATTTTCTCTAAAATAGCTGCTGTGCTGCTTCAACGCGCTTTAGGGGGCATTGTGTTTTACAAGCACAGCTCTTGTTGGAATTAAGTTTATGTTTTCCTGGTGAAAGAACCCACCTCAAATGATGAAATTGAAATTAAATTAGAATTTTATCGCGTTCCACCATTTGCACGTGCAAAAAGATGAAACCATACCTAACCCTCGTGCTAAAGCGTCGGATTGTCACGGATGAATTATTTTATCGTGAACATGCACATAATGTAGTCAAATGATCACATGTACAATTTTAAATCAAAATCTTTACTCATAATTGAGATGTTCATGTTTGAAAAGTGTTGCGTTAGAAAATTCTCCAATTGTATATGCACGCAAGATCCGGCAAAACCCTCTTATTCTCTATATTTGACACGTATACATTTATCGACTCATTCCTCTTTTTCAGCTTTCTTTAACAGACTTAAGGCGATATTTATCTTCATATGTGAAAAGTGTTGCTGGTGTTTGATATCGTCGTAAGTAAAACACTTCTTATGAATCGTTAATTTTGTAACGTAACCGCGTATGCATAGTAACTATTCTTATATCATAAATATTATGTTATACAATATAGCAATATGATAGAAATTTAATTACAGAGAATATTATTAATATGATTGGAATACTTAGATGTTTTAATTATGTAGAAAATGTTAAAAGTTTATGTACATCAATAATTATAATTTAATTACAGATAATATTAATAATATGATTTACAGAAAATATCATTAATATGATAGGAATGCTGAGATATTTTAATAGTGTGAGAAAATGTTAAAAGTTTATTTACATCAATTATTATGAATAAAATAACTATTGTAATTAAGGATAAATCTTATATCATAATAATTGTATAAAGAAAATATTTGAATATTGGGAATAATAATAACATAAATGAAGTTTGGAAATTTAATAGCAAATCTTTATGATATATTGACCATTTCGCAAAGTAGAAACATGATATATCTTTGCATTCATTGTTAAAGTACACTAGATGTAGGTCACAGTTTGAAAGGTCAAAGATGCATCTGCTAATTAGAGACGTTTATTCAACAAGACATCCAAGTGATAAAATGGTCAGAAGTATTGACAAGGAAAGTTTAATCAAACTTAATGACTTAACACATCCATTGATCTACACTGGTCAAAAGGGTATTATGGTAAAATTATTGTCACTAGACTCTATAGAGTGATGTAGCGGAAATCGTAATCTTTGTAGATTACCTCTCGGACAATACATTCATTAGTCAGACCAGACATATAAGGGTATTTTCGATAAATGGGTTTATATATTAATAGCTTGTTTATTTCATTCCCGGGGAACGTCTAAATTGGAAAAGCACTCAACCAATCGGCAAATAACACGGGGTTGAAATGAGTAATCAACGGATGTTCTGTTAGTCACTTTGACCAATCAAATATGTTGTATAGAATATCATTATTTTGTGTTTATGTGTATTTGAATATAAAACTAGATGTTGAGGTGGAGGGAATCAGTAGACTTTGCGGGTAGATTTGAGAGAACTTTGTCTTAACAGTTAGAATTGTAATTTATAGAATATTAGAGTGGAAAATAAAAGAAATAGTTAGAAATCATTCAGAGACTTATTGTGTTTTTGTCATTCAGAGACTTGTGCGTTCATATAAGATATCTTAGATACATTAATAATCCGCTACGTCACAATTTTAACAAAAAGAACCGATTTTCTGGTATTTAGACGAATATTATCGTCAAACTATTGAATCATCATCTATGTAACTTTGTAAATTCTATATAACAAAAACATTGTCGAAATGTTTGTTTGTTATTGACTCTAAATGATTTTACGCCGACAATCGAAAAAAAAAACAACAATACAAAATATAAAAATTTATAAAAAAAAATCGATGTTACATTGTGGACACATTAGTTCTATATAACTGAACACACACACTTTTTCTAAATAAAATGTAATTTAGGTTTATTCATATATTATTTTCATACTCAGTTTTATATCCGGTAGGGATATTATTTTCATGTTAAGTTGTACAGAATGTTAGCAAACAGATGCAACTACACATACATTGCCGCTGAAGTTAATATCCTTATCTTGTGCATTTACCGCACGATTTAATATTTGAATTTGTTTGAATTGTCTACAGAATTGTTCGACGTGTCGTAAGGTCTGAATCTTCCGATGAAGAATGTTTGATCGGCTATAGCAATGGCATCAGATCCAATGAACAACTTCAAAACCAACTCGATGTTCTTGAGAGAGAAAAAAAGGAGACAGAAAGAAAAAATGAATTGTTGACACATACATTGGAAAATGAAAGGCAAGCTAGAATGAATGAAGCAAGGTTGAGTAAACAAACAATTACCAAGGTTAAAGAAGACTTAACCAAAGTTGAAGCCGAGAAACAGGATGCACTTACGAGGTATATTATTTTGTTTGATTAAAACTTTCTATAATGATTGAGCAAGAATGACATATTTTTTAACACATTTTAAAATGTTGCTGAAATTAATTACAGACATGAAAAACCTTACATCTCTTATAGTGCAAACATTGATATTGTTCTGTGTATCTTTATAAGATTAAGTGCCATGATGTCAACAAAACTGCGGGACAACAATCCGAACATCGCCGATCTCAGTGACCAGTTCAGACCCACAAAACTGGCGGAGATGTTCAGTGAACTGTACGACAACGAATGGACCGACGCTTTTACAGCTGTTAATAGTGTTCTAACAGAGAGGCAGACTATAACGTTCTTGCTGGACATTCTTATGGTATTTATCTACTTGTTAACGAGTCAATTAAAAAAAACGAAGTGGTGACACGCCGAACTCTTGCAATAAATTATGAATAATTATGGATTTTGCCATGAATAATCGTATCAATTGTTTGAATTTTAATTAGTGCTTCATGCATTTTTACTTCAAGGATGCGTACTTCTTCTGTTCACAAGAACTGGACAATTCGTGGCGTATGGTGTGCGACTGGTACCTCGATGATGTAAGTATAAAGACTGTCGATGGCAGTGTATGTTCTAAGCATGTTTGATACTTTCCCGGTTATTAAACTTGATTGAATATCTCAATGGCTTTTGCAAAAAACACAATGCACTTAATGTACTAAATATTCAATGGCTAGTGATTCTCAATAACTGTGTAAGGCAAATAATTGCTGATATAATATCTCAAATGCATTTCAGTCCTTGCCCAACGATCAACAAATAAAGAAACTACTAAAAGACTCAAGAAAGGTCGTAGTTGTGAGGATGACACAGCGGATTACGGAGGTTTTGTTACTTCACAATATGCTATTAAATAATAACGTATATCGCAACTATTGATTTGCATAGGTTCAAGAGAGCAATTTGAGTACATAAAGGACTCAATTTATTGCAATTGGTTATACAAGAAAACACGATTAATGGTGAACAAGAAAATGTAACTTCTGTCTTCAGAGATATAAGGGCAATCTTGAGTCGGTTTGTAATATCCAAATGTTACATACCATGCTGTCTACTGAGGTCGTGGAAAACTACGTTCTGAAGAGCGTTACACTGTGTCTGCTGATGTGTGCAAACGACCCACCAGTCGTCATCGATTGTCCAGGTAAATGTCCTTGTCGAAGTGTAAACCTATATACATATAGAGGATTGTTATTGTGATTTTATTTGTAATTGCTAGCAAAATCAAAGGTCTTACATCATAAGTCATACTTGATATGCATGGTACTGTGTGTTTTTATTATACGACGACTGTTATTTTTCTACAGACCGCCCTTCGACAGGACCTGCAAACAGCATACAACATGATGCTGCAAATATTGCCATTGGCAAGGTTGAGCAATCCAGCGGTGTAATTTCACCAAAGGAAACACAGTTCTTTCAGGAAACTTTAGAACGGCAACAACTTGGTAAAGGGGAATTTTACAAGAAAGACTTTGCAAACAATATTGATACAAACAACGAAGAGCAATTAAACACCGAACTTGAACAATTCCAAACATTGCAATTTGATCGCAACATGTTCAAAGAGTACACCACACGAGGCCCATACTTGGAGTTCGTCGTCTGGCCGGTGATATATCTGCACCAGGGAGGCCCCATGCTGGGAAAGGGTGTGGCCCAGGGGACACGGAATGCAGTCTGCAGTGGGGAGGAGGAACAATGGACATGGAAGAAAGTTGAATAAGACTTACGGATGTGTCAAGCATATTATTTTATTTATTTATTACTAACATATTTGAATGTGTGCTATGTTTTAACAACAAAACTCAAATGTATTTTTAAAGAAACTTTAAGCGATAATACTTTTAGGTGTGGTATATTCATGTGATATAACAATACTGTATATATGTCGATGATGACAAGATACTCCATTATTCCGCCTGTTATAATGTAAATAGAAATAGAAAAGTTTGTTTTGTGGACATTTATATAACGAATAACAGCATGTCTAGAAGTAAAAGTGTCAATGTAAAAAAGTAAATGTGTTAAATTGATACGCACGTGTGAGGATAAATGATTTGCATCATGCGTTTTGATAAACTTAACTTGCAACAACATCACATTCTTTTTTCGCATATAAATTAAGCAAATTTGAAAACTTCGTTTTAGTTATCGTAAGAGACTTGATAAAATAGACTCGATTATTAAGTATACAGATCCAGCTGAAATTGCACACGTCTTTATGAGCCTTTACGCAAAACCAGATTTTCGAGCAATACATGTAATCAAACAAGGAGCAAACTATGTTACTTTCACGAAGGGAACTGGATGAATACCACGACATTTTAGGAGCATGAAGGAAAACTTAGGAGGTATGAACTGGTCAAACATGCCCTTACAGCTGTTTTTCAATTCAACGATTATACATAAAGGTACTTCAAAATCACTGTAGCGTAGTCCAACATTAGCAATAGTATATAGCAAAAGTCAATACTAGTAAATTTTCAATGCAATATGAATTTATATTCGATTTTAAAACAATCATCACTCATAAGCAATGACGTACATTGTGAAAGTATGGATGGGTGATATGGGTATATATTGAATGGTCATAAACAATGAAGGTGCACATGTACGTTTCGACACGTTGTTGTTAGAAGTGTTGGCTATAGAAAAAATGGTAGAATCGTATGTACCTGTTACAAAAAGCCTAGATAAAGTGTACGTATTATTTCATAGTAAAAGTGAAGTTGGGCGATGTGTGTGGATAAGAACGGTAGCTAGCAGCAACAGTGTAAATATCGAAGCAGCGATCGGTGTTAGACGAAACAGTAAAATCTGTTACATCTGTTTCGGAGGTAAAGACAGAAGGCCGTACAGACAGTACACTCACTTTATATAACCTGTATCATTGTGCATTATGCCGGAGGATTATACATGCCTTCGTGCTTTTTATCACCGACAACGGTAAATGAATGACATAATAGATAAGAAAACGGATGTGTGCAAATCATGAACATCGAAAATTCAGAACAAATTGCGCTACTTCTTAAGTAACATTATTTTATTGCCATATACCATTAATAAAAAGTTCTGAGTATAACTATCTGAATGTTACCTTTATTCATCATCATAAATGGAAAATATTATTTCTGGCCCATGTTTAACAAAGTGCAAGCAATCTCTTGAACATAACCGCTAAGGTGTACCGTACAAGTGAAATGTTGATAACGAATAAGATACAGAATTAGATAGACTTGCATTCTTTCTTGTTTCGGTTTGAAAATGGAGTATTACAATTTTATTATAATATCATAATTTATATAATCGGTACATACGTTCACCCCATTACTTGAAACAGTACGGTTCAAATTGGAAAAGAAAACGTTGAGATCAAAAGTAAGAGTAAATAAATTGTTTGCATTTAAAATTTAAAGGTCACTCAATCAATTTTTAAAAGTTTTAAGTAAGTTTGAGTTTTTTTATCAATGCATGCATATTGATCGTTCGAGATCACCGTACTGGCAAATGTATTTTTCTTTTTCAAAATTGTAAATATGCACACGATTCAAGGTAGGTCATTTGTATCAGTTTAATGCTTTTATTGTATACTTAAAATTGATATAAAAATACTCCCACTTTCGATTTAGGTTGAAATTCGTCGGCCATGATTATCATGTCATTACAAGCGTAAACCAGTTAATATGAAATCTACGGGACGTGATCGTTGATGTATACGTTATCCGAATAGTAGGCCTATGACTTTAAAATCCCGTCTATAAGAAAGATGTAAAGATGTTGCATCGCAATAGCAACAGTCTGTTAAATTGTCCTATACGGAGCACTTTGCAAATAGGAATTTTAGAAACATTACGGAATTGAGTTGACGCTATCAGCGGATGCTTAACGAGGACACGTCCCATAGACTAAAGGTTTACTTGTTCACCCTTATAATACAATGATAATCATGGTCGTCGAAGGTCGACCAAAATTGAAAGTGAGAGTGAATTTTATATCAGATTTAAGTATGCAGCACATGCAATAAACGAATACACATGATTCCAAATACTAATCAAGCACGAAGCCTTTTCATTTCATGTTTCATTTAGAAGCATTCATTTCATGCAAACCATGCTACCAAGAAACACGGTTGTTTTCGCAATCGCCACGACTGATCAGTACGATTTTCGAAATCGAATTTTTTATTTTTCAAATATGTACTATTAGCCGATTATAAATATTGCTTTTCAAAACAAAAAATGAA
This sequence comes from Dreissena rostriformis, assembly GCA_007657795.1. Lineage (NCBI taxonomy): Eukaryota > Metazoa > Mollusca > Bivalvia > Myida > Dreissenidae > Dreissena > Dreissena rostriformis. The sequence continues at coordinate 131,200 of VMBQ01001859.1, read as the reverse complement.
GTGTGTGACCTGCTGCTTAAAATGCAGTCGTAGTTTCTAAACATGAAACGTGTTCGACCACATTTTAGAAAAGCATGACAATCCAGTGTAACGAATCAAATCCAGTGCGAATGTGTCTCCACTGCTTACTTTGTTTTCAAACGTCGCTACCCATGCAGCTCGTTGTTTTAAATAAATATCTAATAACCACTTTGATCAACATTATATAAATTCATTATGTAGTACACAAAATGTTTCTATCAATTATTTTTTCTTTATCACCTTTTATGTTCAATTTGAAGTATCAATGTTGTTAACACTATTGCTTTATTATGAAGGTAAAAAAGATCAGCGAGCACTTCCACTGTATACATCATTTTTTTATTTTAGCGCACCATTCACATACTGCACTGGAATATGCATATTTTGCAATTTTACATCGTTCTCGATAAACGGTTGCCATTTTAAAATTGATTGTCGTTGAAAGGTATACAGCCAGTTTTAAGATTATCAATTTTCATTGAAAGAAAGTAAACTTTTCCTCAAAAGTATTACACACTTCAACAATTAATTAAAGGGGCCGCCCAACAGATTGGCATGTATTGAAGCTTGTCATTAAATGCTTAAAATGCTTTTTATTGATAAATTTAAATATTTGAACTTAACATCTCCAGTAAACACACAAGAATACAATTTAAAAAAAGGAAAAAAAGTAACCCTCAACAGGGCTCGAACCACTGACCCCTGGAGTCCTGGAGTAAAAAGTCTCCCGCCTAGACCACTCGACCATCGACCATCCACGCTCACACCTAGAGCGGATGTATTTTTATCTGTTGGACGGCCCCTTTAACCGAGAGCATGCGCAAAACGAAGTTAAAGTTTTACACGGATGAAACTACCAATGATCTGACACTTCACATCATTTCATGCCATTTGTATTTAAACTTGTCCACGACAATATGTTCACGTAATTATAGGATTTGTTCGAAAATGGAGAAGGTCATTGTAACCAACGTGTAAAGGAGCTGTTGGAAAATTGCTCGTAAATTATTTAAATTCTTTGATCATCGATTTGACGAACTATTATTAGCATATTTGAAAAAGCACAAACATGCCAAACACGATCGGTTAAGTCGACAGTGGTTAAAATTTAATTTAACACAACTAAATAATACATTGAACTTTAGCCACCGTTTTCTATTTCGATTTTGAAATAGAAATGAATTTAAATCAGTGCATACAACAATTGAAAATCCAGATACACGGTTGGTATATTTATACAATGATTTTTATTTCAGTATTTGAGACCACACTGAAAGCGATGGCAGCTGTATTACATGGATTGGCTCAAAAGTAAGAGTTTAATAAACTTCCAAGTTTACATTATAACATGTTCGTCCTTCGTAAATGCTTCGCCAATGTAAAAAGTCCAAGACAATTAGGATTATCTCAATGTCTATATTAAATGAGCAGGGCACTTTATGAAAATATGGACCAATACTGTCGAAATCATTTTATTAACAACAAATCAACTTAAAAAAATGTCTGCACATTTCTAAGAGTCAGCCGAAACAAGATTGTAATGATAATTTCCGTAAATGACCTTACAGAGCTTTTCGACCATTCCATCCGAGTAAGCCTGCTGACAATAAAGAAATTAAAACATTTTCTGATGGCCAAATATTGGATAAAGAAATACTGCTAGGAAAAATAGATTGTTTAAAGAGGGAAATCATAGAGAATGAAAGTCAAATCGCAGCCTTAAAAAGAGATAAAGAAAATGTAACGCAAGCCTGGAAAGACGATGCCAGTCGTAATGAGCAACAAATTTTCAAATTAAAAGAAGATCTCTCACGAGTTGAAGCAGAAAAACAAGATGCACTGACAAGGTAAATATTATTTTATGATATCTACAAAGCACGTCATACACGTATATTAGACGCATTAATTTGTTTTGAGTCGTTGCCTGTATTTAATGTGCTTACGGATTATTGCTTGTATAATATAACGTCCTTTCTGGACAGCGCGCTTATTTAATTGTTCAGACACATCGTTTGTATTATAAGAACTGTTCATTTTGAATCACCTTTGAAATAGTACACATGCGAATATAGTCGAAATTCTCGTCCCGAAAATGATTCACTGACAAGGTACGTGTTATTGTATAATATCTACCAAGCACATCATATATTAGACACACGTACATTTTTTAAAAAAAACGTTGCAAGTATTTAAGGTGGTGAAATATAATTTTGTATTATCTAGCTTCCGTTCTGGATAAAGCGTTATTTTTTTATTTTTTTTTTTATTTTTCAGACACCTCCTTTGTATAATACGAATTGTACATTTCAACACATTTGAATTTATTGGTCAAATGCGATTATTGTCGAAATGTTTTTCTCGAAATATCATATGTTAAATAGAGAGTTCTCTGTGACGGTTGTTTTAAGATTAAGCGACCAACTCGCAGCCTTAACAACGGATTTAGAAAATGAAAGGCACGACAGGGTAAATGATTCCAGGCGTTTTGAGGAATATATCTTCACATTAAATGAAGATCTTTCTCGAGTTGAAGCCGAAAAACAGGATGCACTGAAAAGGTACGTGGTATTGCAGGGTATCTACAAAGCACATCATATATTAGACACACGTACATTTTTTAAAACGTTGTAGGTATTTAAGGTGTTTACTTATATTTTTTATAATTAAGCTTCCGTTCTGGCTGAAGCGCTATTTTTTAAATTTTTCAGACACCTCTTTGTATAATACGAATTGTACATTACATCACAATTGAATTTATTGGTCAAATGCGATTATTGTCGAAATTTTCGTCCCGAAACTGATTCGAAATCCCGTTGATCTTCAATGAACACTTACATTTCATTTGTAATATAGACAAGTTTGGTTGTTAACAGGTTACGCGTAAACATCGCCGATCTAAGTGACCAGTTCAGACCGACAAAACTGGCGGAGATGTTCAGTGAACTGTACGACAACGAATGGACAGACGCCTTTACAGCTATCAGCAAGGGTCTCAGTGAAAGGCAAACTATAACGTTCTTACTGGACATCATAATGGTAACTCATCACGATACATTTCCCAATTGATTTTTACGAGAAAGCTACAATATAAAGAAGTGAAACTCCAGCTGCTGGAGCAGTATTGACATCTTATTATAAACAATTAGTTGGTCCTTTATTTATGGCAAGTGACCGATTGCCGAAACAGTACAAAACAGCACAATACAGCACAATACAAAACAACATAAACACAAATAAGAATAAAGCTGGGGTCACCGCCTTGGAACGGTCAATGCAACGCATTGGGGGTTTTAACATTCAATTGAAAATAAACCAACACACAAGCCTTTCAATGCAAAGATGTAGGAAACTATCTGATGGTTAACATAAGTGAATTCGAATATGTTTATGCAAGGATTTGCAATTATGTAAATAACTTAACGATTGTCACTAATAGTGCTACACAAAAGTACTCAGAATTGTAAACATTGTTCCTTCACGATTTCAGGAAGCGTACTCATTTTGCACGAAAGAAATGGACACGACAAGGAGAGTGATGTCAGAGTGGTACCTGAAAGAATCTCGGCAAGTCGCTGTTATGAAGATGACAGATGAAAAATCAAAGGTAGTTTATATATTGACCGACAGTAAAAGGTTTAAAGGGTTTGATTAAAGATTGTATTCTTTTGAAGTGATATTCCTTTACTTGATATAATTAAGAAAATTAAAGAATTCCGGTTTCACAAGAATATAAGGTATTTTAACCTAAAAAAAACATTTTATTAGACGTTGAGTTTACCTGGGCTCGTATCTTAACCTATTACCCATCCAGATATATTGCGATAGAAATATAATGTTACATTAAAATACATGGACTTACAGAAATGAGTGTCTACGCACAGATATTTTGAATTCAATTACAAATGTCCTAAAAAGCCCTAAAAGAAAAAATACTTTTTTGTAGAGATATCAGACTTATCTTCAGTCCATCTGTGGTGTCTCAACACTGCTTGACATGATGTCCACTGAAGTCGTTGGAAAATATGTAATGCAGTGCGTTAAACTGTGTCTGCTGATGTGTCAACACGATCCACCAGTCGAAATTAAGTGTCAAGGTATGGGTTCGTTACTAATAAAAATAAAATTAATTAAATGATCTTGGTTGATGCGAGAGAATTCAGTGGCATAGAAGCATGTCTTAAAGAGGAATACCTAGTTGGTGCCGAGTTGGAGAAATTTTAACCAGATGTTTGCTTAGACAATAAAAACAAGACAAGTTTAGCAAACCAAAATGTTTGTTTTGTTACCATGTTTAAATTTCTCATTTTATACTCAATTTTAAGTAAGGTTTAGCTTCTGATTATTTGTTGACGAGTATCTTACCTAACGCATTTATGAATCCATTATCTTCGTCTCGTTATCACGAAATTCATTCTAGTATCGACTTTAAGAAAAAAATAATCTTACAGATGCGATAGAAGATGCATGTTGTGATTCAAAGCAATCAGACGGCGCAAATGCACCAATGGGAACAGCCAGCAATGAAAAGATAACAAGGCTGAGATCGGAAGTACAGCACAATTTTAACAGGGACAAGTTTAAAGAATATACATCCGTAGGTCCGTACTTGGAGTACGTCGTCTGGCCGGTTATGTTTCTGCACGAGGGAGGTCCCATGCTGGGGAAGGGTGTGGCACAGGGAACATCGGATTCAGTGGGCAGGCGGGATGATGAACAATGGACATGGAAGAATGCTAAATAAGACTTACGAATATGTCAAGCGTGCTACTTTGTTAATTTATTTTTTAACATATTTAAGTTTTTGCTGTTTTCTAAAACACTAAGATTGTGTTTTGTTTTTAAGAAACTGATAGAGGTGTGGTATACGACTGTGATATATATAATATTTGATGATTAAATAACAATTCAATATTCCGCCTTTAATTCTTTAACTTGAAATATACAGGTTTGTGTTCATGACTTCTTTACACAATGGATAAAAGCATACCGTATCACACGGTGGTGTGCCGTACAGTTCATGCGTGAATTTAGGCAAGGTGAATTATTTATTGTATGTACAGGCGTGCTGATACATGATTTGCATAATGGGTTTTTATTAACTTAAATTGAAACAGCGTCACATTCTTAATTTTTGCATACACATAAAGCAAATTCTAAAATTTGTTAGAGTCACCGTAAGCCACTCGAGCAAATATTCTGGATACATAAGTAAACCGATATACTTGAAATTGAACATGTATTTTTAATCCCTAGCGTTAAAACAGACTTTCCAGCAAACATATAAAAACAACAACAAGTATCAAACTATGTAACTTTATGCAGAAAACTTGATAAACACAATGAATTGTAAGGAGTTTTAAGACACAATCTAGGATTTATAAGTAGGTCAAATGGGTCCTTACAGCTGTTTTTCAATCCACTTATTATACATAAAGGTACTTCAACATCACTGAAGGATAGTTAAACCTTAGCAATAGTCAACAGCGAATACTAAAAACGGGTCAATGTAATATGAATTATAATTCAATTTTAAAACAATCATCACTCAGAAGCAATGACGTACAATTTCAAAGTATGGATGCGTGGTTTTGGGAAGACAAAGAATTGTCATACACAACGAAGCTTTAAGTATCGACAAGTTGTTGTTAGCAGTGTGGTGATAGACACAATGGTAAAACCCTTTAGACCTCTCACAAATAGCATAGGTCAAGAATTCAGAGTCCAAATTAGGTCAAAGTAAGATAAGTCTATGTGTGTGGATAAGAACAACTGTGCAACTATCGAAGCAGCGATCTGTATTATATGAAATCTTTACGGTAAAATCATTTGCAACTGTCTTTGAGGTAACGACAAAAGGATGGGCAGACATCACACTCACTTTGTATCACCCGTATCATGATGTCGGAGAATTATACATGCTTTCATGATGTTAAATTGTTAATATGGCCGGATATACCGGTACACAAATGACATAATAGATAAGAAAACGGAATGTATGCAAATCATGAACAATTAAGAACACATTGCGCTACTTCTAAATGCATATTTATTTATTGTGACCTAAATTTAATCAATATTATTTCTTAGTTTAAGGATTCTTTCTTAAGCTTACCTTCAAGAATCATCATTTATCGAAAAGGGCATTTCAAGTCCGCGCTTGAACATGACAGCGCGTGTGTACCGTACATTGGAAAGTAGATAAGTTATGATATAAACGTTCATTTTACACGGGTATTGTTGAGTTTGGATAGTTATCGGAGCAGAAATTTGACCTTTGCTCCAAGCCGAAGTAAAACAATTACCTAAACTGGGGCGTAATGGGCTTTCTTACAAGATGCTTTTGGAAGATTTGTGGATTTATTTTATTGATCATCAGGCGTAAGATATATTTCAATGCTACTTTCGTTTTCTCATCATGAAAGTAATTCTTTCGCTTGAATATTGTTCTCCAAGTCACATTGAAAAGTTACGTGTTTATACTAGAAATAATATTCACTATAATGCTAAAACAATATATAAGTAAAAGTAGTACACGTATTTAAACATGATACCCTCTCATGAACTTGCTTTAAACATTGTTTATACCGTTTCGGTTTGACCGTTAGTCAAAGTGAGGTGCATTTGTTTAACCAATGTGTAAAATCAATAGGCGCTATATTTAGCTTTACAAAGTCATCTTGGTAATTTTAACCGCTGATTTTCCTTCTTGTTTCGATTTTACAAATTAAGTGTTACAATTCTGTAAATTTTCGATCGGTGTATACGTTCTTCCTACTGAACAGTACGGTCCAAATTGGGGAAGATTACATTGACACCGAAGGTAATAGTAAAAACAATTATTAGTATTGAAAATATTTAATATATCAGGGTCATTCAATCCATTTTTATAACGATTCAAGTAAGTTTGAGTTAGTTTTTTTTTAGCAATTTCTGAATGTATGGATCGCTCTTCAATACCGTTCTGGCAAATGTAATGCTTCTTTTCAAAGCTGTGAATATGCACAAATTTTTAATTGGTGTACTGTGTATCAGTTTAATGCCAGTATTGTATACTGAAATTTGATATTCAATTCACTTCCACTTTCGATTTAGGTTGATACTCGACGACCATAATTAGCATGTTGTTACAAGTGAACCAGTTATAATGAAATGTATGGAACGTGAGCTTTGAAGTACTTGTACACTAAATCTGAATTGTAATTATATTAAGCTCTGTCTAGTAAGGAGCTGTTGTACAAAAAAAATGCCTAGCAACACTCTTTCAATCGTGTACGATTCAATTTAATGTTTGAAATCGGTCACATATTTGTATAGTTAAATTTATCGTGTATAATAATTAGAAACTGTACCGAATTGTGTTGACGATATCAGCAGGTAATTAATGATAGAGTATAAACATTTCCAAACTGTGTACAGTTCTCTTTTTACATTAAAAATGTTACGGATACACTGGTTAATGCTGTCATATATATAGGTACCGAGATGTAGGAAGTATAGCAGGTTATGTTTAAAAAGGAAAGCCATTCAGCAAGCCCTATATTCATATCCAGGCCGAACCGGATTAACTTTCTCCAACTCGGAACCTACCATGTATTCAATTAATCCTGCTACTGTACCACTTTGAAAATTGACTGGAACAAATTACAACGATAATCAAAGCGCTGAAGGCATTGGAGTTGTTCGCTATTGAATAATTTAAGACGCAACTAATTTTTCAAAATTAATCGCTAGTTTTAAATAAACACGAGCCATTCAAATTTATAAAAAAGTGTGTCTTAACGCACGGGCCGAGATGTGTGTGCACTTTTTATCATCCTATTAATTTTATAGAGATAACTTAGACAAAATCACAACAGCATGGCCCTTTTTGACGTTCAGAAAGCATAGAAAGTATGATGAAAATGGTAATGAGAACTGAATATAAAGACAATTTGTAATCACCATCATATTAAATGAATATTGTTGGAATATCGAATACCTATCTTACTAAGAATATAATTACATTGTGAAAATTCCCTGTACAAAACTTTTGATTTTTGACACCATATACAAATTCTAAATATACAATAACATAATTGATGAAAAAAATCTGCGAGCAATACTTTTTACTCGCGAATTAGGTAGTCATTACGACAGCCCTGTTGACCCGTACTTGTTTATGCATTACTTGTTACCCTAGTAGTTCACACGGTGTCAACAACTCTGACCTAAACATGGGTATAGAGCACTTAAGCGACCTTTCGGCGAAGCTGTATTACCCAGCTTTTCGCCTTTAATGACTTTTACATAACGCCAGCAGACACGCATGAATATATTCGAATATTTCATAGGCTGATTCGAAATAAAACTCTAAACTTTGGCTACAGCACTGTGTCTGTGCTCAGCGCAAAGGATGTATCACTATTCAGTGTAAGGAAATTGTGGCCCAGTTACAATTACGCGTTAAAATCCATCTCGCAGAATTTCAGGGTCAGTACTCGTTCACTTAATCGTCCGGGGAATATATAATAAACTATCGATAAACACAGTTTTGCTCTCAAGATGAGAACACAAACAAATAGTATAGTGTCACGATAAGAGGAAAATAGTTTAGTTATCCAACCAAAAATGTTTGCCGTTCTCGATCAGCACGTCTGGAATAGCGATGCATACAAATCAGTGCATACAGCCAATGACAATTCCAAATACATGGCTGGTTCACGTTTTAACATATTTTTATTCCAGCATTCGTGACCAAAATGACCGGGATGCTCGCTGTAACAGTTGGTGTAGAATTTGGGATGCAAAAGTAAGAGTTTAATAAACTACCAAGTTTACATTCTAACGTGTTCTTCTTTAAAAAAAAAACTCTTCGCCTATATTAAGTTTTAAAAGTTCAATACAATTTGTGATATCTTAAATTTTGTATTAACTGAGCAAGAGACTGTATTAAAATATGGACCAGTTCTTGCATTCGCATTTGATAATCAACTTTTGACAATGTCTTCAAATTTCTAAGATTGAATCGAAACAAGATTTCAATGTAAATTACCGTTGATGGACTTACAGAGTTATTCGACACTTACGTTCGATTTGGCCTGCTAACAATGCTGAAAGCGAACGGTGTTCTGATAATCAACTATCGGATAAAGAAATACTGCTAGGACAAATAGATGGTTTAAGTAGGGACATACTGGATAAGGAAAGGCAACTGGCAGCCATAACAAGAGATTTAGAAGCCAGGACATACGATGCCAGGCGTTTTGAGCAACAAATCTTCAAATTAAAAGAAGATCTCTCACGAGTTGAAGCCGAAAAACACGACGCACTTACAAGGTACATCTTATTTTATGATATTTACAAAGCACATCATACATGCATATTAGACACATAATTTTGTTACAAGACGTTGCCTGTATTTAAGCGTCTAACGAATTATTGCTTGTATAATCTAGCGTCCTTTCTGGATAGCGCGCTTATTAAATTGTTAAGACACATCGTTTGTATTTCACGAACTGTTCAGTTTTAATCACCCTTGAATTCATAGTACTAATGCGAATATTGTCGAAATTCTCGTCCCGAAAATGATTCGAATTTCCGTTGATGTTCAGTTAACATTTGTATTAAAGAAAAGTATCTGTTATTTTCGTTTTCAGATTAAGTGCCTTGATGTCCGTGAAACTACGTGACAACAATCCGAACATCGCCGATCTTAGTGACCAGTTCAGGCCTACCAAACTTGCAGAGATGTTCAGTGAACTGTATGATAACGAATGGACGGATGCTTTTACCGCTGTCAACAAGGGTCTCACTGAAAGACAGACTATAACGTTCTTACTGGATATCATAATGGTATATCATCATGATTCATTTCTATATTGATTTTAACATCATACATTATTAAATTGAAAAAAAATCAATGGCAATATATAGGAAACTTTATGCAGAACTTAAATACACAAATGCTTGTACGTAGACGTGCCATGATGTCAATACAGAAACATTGTCACTACCAATTACTAGTGCTACACAAATAGTACATATGGAATTGTATACATAATATTTCAGGGAGCTAACTCATTTTGCACCAAAGAAATGGACGTGTCGTGGAGTGTGGTGTCACAGTGGTACCTGGATCCTGTAAATATTTTCAATATCGAGATATATTGTTTTGGTATTTTATTCTTTAACCATAATTTAATTTCGTTTAAGTATTTTTACTAATAGTGATAAAGTAGAGGGGAAGAATATGCATTATTATACTGAATGTATAAATATTTGGTATTTTACTCTTAATTTCGTTTTAGTATTTTCACTATATAGTGATAAAGTAGAGGGGAAGAATATGAATAATTGTTATACTGAATGTGAAAATATGCCCATTGACTACTGAAACCTTGTATTTTACAGCTGGATCCTGTTTAAGTAAAATTGTTAACGACATATTCTCTGTATCGATAAAGCCCACATTCGAAGCACCAAAGAAATATATTTCATTTTTTTCAGTAATTTTATTAATTTGTGTCGTACATTTAAAAAAATAATAAACTGATTTGTAACGTCAATAATATAAACAACACAATTCAGCCGTAACTTTAAATTGTGAAAGAACTTTGGGAAGACACAACTTTTCAATTATAATATTTTAAGATACACGTATAACAAATTAATATAATTAACTTTTATTCAAATACTGACTTGTTAATTTCAGTCCTTGGAAAATGAACAACAGATACGGAAGCTAATGAAAGACGCTCGAAAAGTCGCTGTTGTGAAGATGACCGATCAAATATCTAAGGTTGTTTATATATTGCCAGACTAATGCTATATCATAATATTTTAATTGTAAACCGTTATAAAAAATATTTTTATTGAAACAATTTAATTTGTACTATTGAATTCGGCTTAAAATAGACATTCACAACCGAGCTTTGTAATTTGGCCTTTAACAACATTATATTTATTTGGCTTAATCCTGAATTGCATGATGACGCTCTGAATATTTCACTATATGGTGCAATGTCTCTTTAGCATAAAGACGAAATGTAGTAGATACTCGTTTTTGGTTTCATTTTATCGTGTCTCAGAAAGTTACGTTGCTGGTTCTCTGACATGTATATACAAGAATAATTATGGGCTCTTAAAACAAGTTTAATCACCCACCCCAACGAATTGCATTAATCGTCCCAAGCCGATGGCCACATTTTTGCTCGTTTTTGAGTGTTTTTGTGTACGTGTGTCACTTGTCATCTACATTTGTTTGTTCCTTTTTGTTAGGAAATGGGCTTCTTATCACGAAAAAGGGATTGGAAGAGGTGTCTCTCTAGGCTCTTAAGCAATATGCTTTATTAATAACCAGGCACTTATGTCAATACATATACAAACACAGATATTTGAAATTTAATTTCGGAAATGGGAATTTCTATTTGTAGAGATACCAGAATTATATTCAGTCCATCTGTGGCGACCCAACGCTGTCTGACATGCTGTCCTCTGAAAGCGTAGGAAAGTACGTCATGCAAAGCATCACACTGTGTCTGCTTATGTGTGCAAACGATCCACCTGTGGTCATTAAGTGTCAAGGTATGATATATTAACCAATAAATGTGAATTCCTTGTAATGATCTGGGTTTATGTGAGCGAATTCAGTGGCAAAGAAGAATGTCTTAAAGAGAATGCGTAGTTGGTGCCGAGTTTGGGACAGTTTATCGATGTGTGATTTTACAATAAAAATAGGGCAAGATGAAGTTGGCCGAACCGAATACGCTTCTCTTAGCGTGAATTCAATTTGTCCTTTTTCTACTCAATTGTAATTAAAGGTTATGCTTGCCATAATGTTTTTAAGAGTCTCTAACCTTACTCGTCTTGCATTACTGCTTACAACATCTTGATTTTGTCATAACGAAATTAGATTTAAATGAAACGGATTTTCAAATGCTGAAAACATAATAATACTAAACCTGACCTGAAACTGCAGTATCGACTTAAAGAAAATATGCAATTCCGTCACACCAATGTCATTTAGTTTAGTTTGAGTACAGACAATATCTAACAAGGACTAGATGTTATTAAACTAGTTATGCACTCAGAATACAAGATGTTAAGTGTGTCGGTAATTTTGAATGATTCAGTGATTTATTTTAGCATAAACTGTGCATGGAATATATGCTGTCTTCCGTTCATTGATTACCGGTTATCTCATATCCACGCTTAGAATCGCCATGCATTCATTTGCTAAGTCCCACTTGATAACCGCTTAATTCCGACACCAACCAGACATGCTCTAAATTGTTGTGTGTATACTAATTATGTGATTAATATCAATGCAGTTATAGCATATTTGATGACTAGAATTTTTATTATTTTCTTACAGAAGCGATGGAAGAAGCCTGTGGTGATTTAAAGCAATTAGACGGCGCAAATACACCCACGGGAACAGTCAGCAATGAAACAATAATCAACGCAGAGATCGAGGAAAACGACGTGACACAGTTTGAAGAAGACGAAACACACACTGAGGGCAAACACATTGGTAAAACGGGATTAACAGAAAAAGAATTTCAAAACAACCTTGAAGAACAAGCCACCGAAGAAGAATCAAACGACGAAGAACAAGCACGCGGAGCTATGAATATGCTTACAGAAAACGAGCAGCCTCTTTGTGGAGAGACCAACACGGAAGGCACTCAAACAAGTGGGGCAATTAAAGAAATTGAGTATGAATCAGGCGTGAAGCACGATCCAAAACGACAACCATTTGATAGGGATACGTTTAAAGAATATACCTCACGAGGTCCGTACTTGAAGTACGTCGTCTGGCCAGTGATGTATCTGCACGAGGGAGGTCCCATGTTGGGGAAAGGTGTGGCCCAGGGGACGCGGGAGGAAGTGTGCAGTGGGGAGGAGGAACAATGGACATGGAAGAAAGTTGAATAAGACTTACGATTATTTTGTTAGTTTATGTTTCGCATATTTATTTTAGTTTTTGCTGTTGGTTTTTAATCAGAGGTGTTTTTAAAGAAACAATTGAATACATTATATAATAATGTCGATGATTAAATGACTCTCAATTATTCCACCTGTAATTCTTTAATTGGAAATATACAAGTTTGTGTTGATGACCACTTGAAATGACGGATAACAGCATGTCATGTCATACGGTAATGTGCGGAACAATGCGTGTGTGAATGTAAGAAAGATAAATAATTTATTGTATGTACACGCGTGATGATAAATGATTTGCATAATGCGTTTTAAGAAGCTTAATTTGAAGCTATGTAGCTTTCTTAATAATCGCATACATTTAAGCAAATGTAAGCATTTGTTAGAGTCATCATAAGCGACTTGATAAAATTCCATGAAATTTTAGGAGTACTAAGAAAAAAACTGTATAAACATGTCACATGTGTCCTTTCAGCTGCTTTTCAATCCTATTATGTGTGCTTTAACATAACTGAGGCATATTCCGACCAAAGCAACAGTCCAAATACGTAAGTGTATTATTGTATATATAATAAGCATAGCATATAAGCAAAGGGAGAAGCCTATTGTGTTATATTGGGCACTTTTAAAGTAACACGAAAGTACATCCAAAAATGCCATAATTGGCGAAAAGAAGCTACAAGGGCGATCAAAACCAAATGCCGTGATCCTATTTATAATCAATAAATATAAAAATGACAACGTATTCAAACCAACAGACGTACATTTATTAAGAAAAACACATATATTTAAAACATGAATTAGAAGAGACAAAAAAAACGAATGCCATAATAGGCGAAAACACTCCATAGGTTATGTTTTGCAAATGCAATACACAAAGCATGTACATTCAGAACTGAGCAGATAAAATAAAGCAAACTGCCATAAGGGGAACTCGAACGCACATTTAATAGGAGTATCCCCATATAGGGTGTCGATAAAATTGTTCTTAAACATATTATCAAAATGCCTTAACTTAGAACATCACACATTTGTATGGGCGGAGATTAAAGTGAACAGAGGGAAAGATCATTCGATGTCAGTATCGCAAAAGTTCCAGAAATGTGGATAGACGGAATAAAGTAATAATTTTAATGTGTGACATTAGACAAGAACATTACTTTGGGTTATTTAGATAGAATGTAGCTGGAAGAAGTGCAGCGCAATGTTCATCCGTAGACATGACCGAAAAATGGAGATTTAAAATTTCCAGAAATGGAGAAGACAAGGGATTTAAGATACCTGTAGTGTCAAAGGGTGTTATAAGAAAGCACATGGGCAATGTTTATAATACATTGATAGCAGGAAAAATATCAAACATGAAAAAGAGGAAGGCTACACATTTGAAATGTATAAAATCAGAACTCAAAAAATAAAGGAAAGGGTCTACGATTTACAAAGATATTGTATATTAATAGCAGGAAATACAATAACCATGTAAATAGTAAGACACTATAAGCATCAATTATACTAATCAACGAAAGAAAAAATGCATGTGTGCAAAGCAGTAGTGTAGGAAAAAAGGTTCATACACGAGATGACAAAAGCGATGTTGCAACTACAATTGACGCAAAACTGAGATGCATATGCAACTCTCGCCTTCACAGAATCGCAGTATAAATAACAATGTATAATTCGACTCTAAAATTCTGCGGAAGACAGTTCCACAGTCTGTGGGCACTTTAACCGAAATAATTCAGCCCGCGTCTTGTTGTCAGCATCCTTAGTAAAAATTCTACGTTTGAAATAAGAAGATACTTCTCTAATCGTGATTAAATAATGACTGTAAATAGAACCTGATTTATTCAAAATTGTAAAAGTTTTCAAGAGCAATATTTCTTAACCGTCCGACATCGAGCTTTTGCATGTTTGAACCTTCAAAAAAGTATCATCGGTCGAGAAATAGTCATTAAAAGAAAACGTATATCTTTCTCTTGTATTTATGTAATCTTGCTAGTCTGTATTTCTTCATAAAAAGAGCCTGGATGAAGTGTAGTAGCTAAAATTTGGCAGGTAAAACAATGGTATATGTTTAAGAAGGTCAATAATCCAGTCCAAAGCATGGGTCACACATAACATGTACATGTGTAATCAAATTTCTTGAGAGTGATGACGTGTGTAATGTTATTTACATGAGTGGTAAATACAAAGAGCCGCGTGTCTTTTTGGGTGATTTTCGTCTGTTAGTAAAACTATCATATATAAAAGGTAATAAATTTGCAAACTATTCAAATGCCTACTGTTTCTACAATCTATATGCATTACATTATTCAACATATAAAATATTCATCCATGATACCAACCATTTATTGTTCAATATACACTGTTTGAAGACATTAAATAACAACTAATAGTACACAAGTACGTATATTCGTGTCACTTCGAACTATTAAAACTTGGAAAAGAACAAGCCGAGTGTGGCGCCAAGCAGCGTTGCCATGGAAATAGCCAGGGTGTTGGAGCCGTTGCAGAGCTCGCTGTCACAGACACAGGCTGCCGTTCCGCCCGACTCCTCACACTTGTTGCCAAGGGGAATGGGAGAGCAGACTCTGGTTACGACTGTAAACACAAATCCTATCGGCCTTTAAACAAGACACAAATTCATTACCATCGCCATCATTTTTGTGTGTATCATGCTCACCATCCATCATTCATTACTGTATTTTTTATAATGTGTATTTACATTCTATTTTAGTGTTATGTGTACTAACATTTACATGTTAACATATCAATACATATTATCTCTGTAAATGCAATGTCTGACAATAAACAGTTAAAAAAAGACACCCACCCACCAACATAACGCATTCAATGGTCAACAATTGGACATTGGCAGAGGCTATATAAATTATGTCCTTTTCGGTAAAATAAGCAAAGCATTGTGGTTCATATAATATATAACTTATTCTCGACAAGACCATTTGCAATTTACAAACAAAAGATATTCCAACTTTGGCAGCTTTTCATCCAGATGTTTAATTCAGTAAATGTGAGTGAAATATGCCATATTGAATGTTACTGTTAGCTGACGAAACAATAACCAAGTTCTAATAAATGTTAGTAAAGATGTACCTTTTTATTATCCTTATCACACTATAAGTATAGCCTTTATATGTTGGTTTAAATAAAGTATATATAGCATAAATACTGAAACACTTACCGCCGTTTATCTTTGTCTTGATGCACCCAAGACATACTGATGTAGTCATTTCTAAAAAGGGACCTGAAGTAATTCATTAAAAAAATCATAAAGCTGGTATTTGTCAGTGCTTGTCGAATTTTCATATATATGGTTCGATATTACCATTTGCAAATATTTAATTATAAATGTTCTGTTGCAACGTGGTCATTCACTATTTTGTTCCGAACAATGCCCCATTAAATGGCGAGGTAAAGATAAGCATTAACGGATCTATTCACAGAATGCTCAAATTTACAATTTTCATAAGTCAAAACACGTTTAAGTTATATACCAAAGATGAAATAACATTCATGGCTGAAATATGTATTCAACGTTCTTGCTAAAGGCATAAAACTGCCATAGTTATTTCGTAGAATGTGTTTATATTACTTATTTAGCGAAACAATATGCATTCGCGTCCGAATGGTCAGTGCATGCAAGTTCTGAGTTTTCGATTACATTCCAGCATTGTGATGTTTGTATACTACTCTTTTCAATAATTATTTCAGATATAATAACGGAAATAAACAAAGACCAAATCATTCCACGTTCAAAACATACTTTTAGTGAACTTGTCCGAACAGCTGTCACTATCCGAAAGTCCGATGCATTCGTAACACTTGAAGGCTGCATCAACATTGGAAACTGAAAACAAAACGATAATCTGTCAGTATAATTTGTAATCTGTTAAATATTTACACACGATAAAATGGAATGTTTACATAAATAAACTAAAGCCGTTCTTTTAAATATGTATTTTTTTTTTAAATATAAAGGATATAACAACAGAAATACGCAATGACTGTTACCTGTTCAATTAACTATTACCAATGCGAGTGAACCACATTGGTAAAATATGCACGGTTTTACTATAAAAAACAACAACACTGGTAACCGAAACAATTCATTTCAATGAATACATTTTGTAAGTCATTGAAAAGAAGCTGACTATATATGAAACAATTAAATTCATTTCTATTTAAATCATATGCTGTAAAACGCACAATTGTATGCCGATGTTTGTCAATTAAATCAATACAAAGTTAAAAACATATTGCATTATTTGCGTTCCTGTAAATCATCATTGTTCTCACCATCTATTGATAAAATAGTTTAATGTATAAGGAAAAAAAACTTAAATAAAATAAATATTTTTATTATTCTTACCACATAGCAGAGCGGCCAGCACGCACGTCAATACTAAGGTATCCATTCCAACCATGTTTCTTTTTCGATACAAGTCAATCTAATGACAACCGGCTGGTAACGTAACCGGTGTACAAATCATTATTCCTTAGTTGCGCATGCGTACATACTTTGGCGATTGCAAAACACATTATTGTTACAATGCATGACGAATGTAAACGTGTCCCGATTTTAATAATTATAATACTGTCATGCCGAAACCAATGAATAGATACCATGAAACTGTGTGTATTAAGACAAAACCTATATTAACATGTCAAGTGGGTCCTCCTTTCAGCTGTTTTTCAATCCAATTATCATACATAAAGGTACTGTAACATCACTGAAGCATAGTCCAACTCAAGCAACATTCAATAGCGAATTACTGGCCAGTGTAATTTGAATCATAATTTGATAGTAAAGCACTCATCACTCAGAAACACTTCATATGCCCACGTTAAATTCAGTTTCAGTTTGATTGGTCATAAACTAGGGATGGGTCATAAACAACTCAGGTAATGTTTAGTTTTGAAATGTTTTGGGAGCAGGAAACTGACCTTCGCTACAAGCCGAAATGAAACGATAATCTAGACTGAGACGTTATGCGCTTTCTTTCAAGATGCTTTTGAAAGATTTACGGGTTTCGTTCATGATCATCAGACGTAAATTATTTAAATGCTTCTTTCGTTTTGGGTTCATTAAAGTGACTTAATTTGTGATAATGTTGTTCTTCTAGTCACAAAGAAAGGTTACATGTGTATTATACACATAATTTACCCAATTACCCTTACACAATATATAAGTATAGTTAATACTTAAGTATTAAACCCGTTCCTGTACTTGCTTTAAAAAGTGTGAACACTTTATAATTAATCGGATAAGGTAAAATATCGTTGTTCACTTTCATACTTATAAGTGCTCGTATATGGAAATACACTGTATACAGTTTTTTATGTTTGATTTAATCACATGCCAGGAACGAAATGTAAATATTCCAATAGCTTTTTATCTGTATACCGTATCGGTTTGATAGTGAGTCAAATGTACGAACAATTGTTAAATCAATGTTAACAATCAATTCGATCTATATTCAGCTTAACTTAGTTATAAAGGTAATTATATCAAGCGGAATTCCTTCTTGTTTCGATTTGCAAATGGTGTGTTTTTTTGTTGTTTTTTTCGATCGGCGCATCCATTCTCCCCACTCCTGTACACAGTACGGTCAAAATTGGAGAAGATTACACCGAAACAGAAAGTAAGAATACACACAATTACTGGCATATTTTTATTTAATATTGACAGGTCACTAAATCAAATTTGTACAATGTTTTAAGTAAGTTTGAGTTTTTTGTTTATCAATACATGAATATATTGATCGTTCGAGAACAATGAACTGGCAAATGTAATGTTTTTGTGTCAAAGTTGTAAATATGCATACGATTCTAGGTAAGTCATTGTTTCAGTTTAATGCATGTATTGTATACTTAAATTTGATGTAAACTACTCCCACTTTCGATTTAGGTTGACATTGGTCGGCCATTATTATTATTTTGTTTTAAGTGTGAACCACTAAAGATAACGTATACGTTCAATGATACTCAAACCGACGGGCACCCGTTTGCTGTTTCGATTTATAAATCAAACGTATTTCAAATCAGTGCATAAAACCACAGAAAATCCAAAGGCATGGTGGGAACACTTTTAAATGATTTTTATTTCAGCATTCGGGACCAAACTTATAGCGATGTCATCTCGAGCATTTGGTGGAAGAGCTGGCATTAAAACGTAAGAATGTAATAAACTGCCATGTTTAGATTTTACATTTGTCGTCCTTCTTAAAGTGCCTAGCCGATATTAATTTTAAATAGTCCAAGAAAATTTGTTTTATCTCAACGTTTATATTAAATGAGCTGCATTAAAGTATGGACCATTATTGTCCTTTGCATTTGATAAACAACAAATCAGCTAATTACAATGTCTGCACATTTTTATTGAAAGATTGAATTGAAACAAAACTTCAATGATAAATTTCCGTTGATGGCCTTACAGAGTTAAACACTTGCGTCCAAGTGGGCCTGCTGACGATAAAAAAAGTGAGCATTGTTCTGATAAACAAATAGAGAGTTTTAAGAGGGATATACTACTACAGAATGAAAGTCAAATCGCAGATTCAGCAACAGATATAGAAAAAGTAACGCAAGCCTGGAAAGACAATGCCAGTCGTAATGAGCAACATATCATCCAATTAAAAGAAGATCTCGCACGAGTTGAAGCCGAAAAAAAGGATGCACTGACAAGGTACATATTATTTTATGATATCTACATAACACATTATGTATGTGACACATGTACATTTTTGAAGACGTTGCCTGTATTTAAGGTGCTACGGATAATTCTATAATCTATCGTTTTTTTCTGTATCACGTGCTTATTTCATTTTTAGAAAGCGATTATTGTCGAAATTTTCGTCTCGAAACTATTCCGAATACCCGTTGAGGTTCAGTTAACACGTAAAGCCATTTGTATTATAGAACATTATCTGTTGTGGCCGTTTTCAGATTAAGCGCCCTGATGTCCGTGAAACTACGTGACAACAATCCGAACATCGCCGATCTCAGTGACCAGTTCAGGCCTACAAAACTGGCGGAGATGTTCAGTGAATTGTACGACAATGAATGGACGGACGCATTTACGACTGTCAGCAGTGTCCTTACAGAGAGGCAAACCGTAACATTCTTGCTGGACATTCTTATGGTATTTATATACTTGTTACAGAGTCGATTAAAACAATCGAACTATTGTCACGCCAATCTTTTATCTTTGAAAGGAATGATAGAAAATTATGTATACATATTTTGGCACTTACGCGACATCATGCTTTGAAACACATCATGCATTTATACTTCCAGGATGCGTATTTCTTCTGTTCCAAAGAGCTGGACAATTCGTGGCGTGTGGTGTGCGACTGGTACCTTGATGGTGTAAGTATTGTGATTTTCGATGTCAGTGTATTCTAACTATGCTTTACGTATTTGATAAATGTATCGTTATTTAATGTGATTGAATGTCTAAATGGCCTTTGCAAAAACGTTGTCCTTAATGTAAGAAATGGTAATTATCTATTAATATTCAAATTTAAATGACTGTGAATAAAAACCAAGTGCTGATATTATACCTCCAATGCATTTCAGTCTTTCCCCAACGAGCAACAAATAAGGAAACTACTCAAAGACTCAAGAAAGGTCGTGGTTGTGAGGATGACCCAGCGGATTACGGAGGTTTTGTTACTACACAATTTGCTATTGAATAAAAACGTACACTATTGATTTTCATAGGTTCAAGAGAACAATTTGATTGCATACACAGACTTAAATGATTGCCATTGAAATGGTAAAAACGATTAATGTGGTAAAATAAAATATGAACTTCTATTTTCAGAGGTATAAGGACAATCTTCAGTCGGTTTGTAATATACAAATGGTACATGCCATGCTGTCTACTAAGGTCGTGGAACAATACGTTCTGCAGAGCGTTAAACTGTGTCTGCTGGTGTGTGCAAACGATCCACCGGTCGTGATTTATTGTCCAGGTAAATGTCCTTGTCGAGGTGTTAACTGATTTAAATTAGTCCTTCAGCCATGTACCCAAAATTGAGGTGGGGTGTACCAGTAAGGGGGGCAAAACTACACCTATATATCTTGGAAGATGCATATCAGTAGCATATGAAAATGGTTGATAACAGTCTGGTACTGGCAGCTTTTGGTATGTTTTTCTCCTTTGAAGATGGGGCATCAATCAGCTTAATTTTCATAAATTGTCTGGGAGAATAGTAGGGTCAATATATCAAAAAAATACCTTCAACCACCAAAAAATTGCTACAAAAGGTATTTTAACTGAACCTGGTAGGGTAGAAGCTTCTTTAAAACATATCAAAAGTTTACCACAATCGGACCTCCGGAAAGTTTTTTTTTCAAGATGGCCGC
>VMBQ01001859.1:81809-107633 GCA_007657795.1 Dreissena rostriformis | reverse complement strand
CTTGAAACCTATGTATAGACACCAAATTCATCAAATTTGATTGGATAGTTACATAGTTATGATCATTAATAGGTCTTGGCGGCCATCTTGGCGGCCATCTTGAAAAAAACTACTTTCCGGAGGTCCGATTGTGGTAAACTTTTGACATGTTTTTAAGGACCTTCTACCCTACCAGGATCAGTTAAAATACCTTTTGTAGTAATTTTGGGGGGTCAATGTGTATATTGACCCTACTTTTTTGGAGGTTCGCTAGTTTTTAGGAACTTTTCTTGCAATCTCATTAATATTCATAGATATGCAAATGTACTAATTTGCATATTTAACTGCAGATCATACTAGGTAATAATCATAATCTTCATTTTAACACCAAACTTTTTTTTCTAGAACCAATTTTGAAGAAATATTTTAGAATTATACTAGCTAAACTAGCTATTTAGTCAAAGCCTGACGGTTGCCATAGAAACAGCTCAAAAATAACATATAGGTGCCCAACTGAAATTGTTATCACACATTTTGTTTCTTTATATTGAGTATACAATCAAGTAAGATAGGTGTTGTTTTGCCCCCCTGAGTGGTACATCCCGACCCATCTGGCTGATAGACTAAATATAGAGGATTGTTATTGTGATGTTATTTGTAATTGTTAGCGTCAAAGGTCATAAAGGTTATCATTTGTCATACTTGATATGCATTATACTGTTTATATGTATAATAAGATGACTGTTATATTCCTACAGGACCTGCAAACAGCATACAAAATGATGCTGCAAAAATAGCCATTGGCAAGGTTGAGCAATTCTGCGGTGTACCACAGTTCGTTCAGGAAACTATAGAAAGGCAACAACTTGGTAAAGGAGAATTTTTCAAGAACGACTCTCAATACAATCTTGAAGATACAAACAGCGAAGAGCAATTGAAAAACGAAGGACATTCAATTTATGCAGAGAACAATGACACAGATAACGAGAAGCTTCGTCGCGGCGAACTCAACGCGGATGTCATTCAGACAAGTCAGGTAATTTCAGAAATTGAAAGTATTTCCGCTGAACGTGGACATTTCAAACTACAACTATTTGATCGGAACATGTTCAAAGAGTATACAACACGAGGTCCCTACGTGGAGTATGTTGTCTGGCCGGTGATGTACCTGCACCAAGGAGGCCCTATGCTGGGAAAGGGTGTGGCACAGGGGACACGAGAGGCAGTGGGCACGTGGGAGGAAGAACAATGGTCATGGAAGAAAGCTGAATGAGACTTACAGACTTGTCGTGAATATACTTTTGTTCATTTAGTTTTTACTTATTTTAGTTTGTGCTATGTCATAATAAATTCAACTGTTTTTGTTTTTTTTAAGAAAATGTTAGCGATTATACTTGGAAGTGTGGACTATTAATTTAATATAACAACTGAACATATATTATTTAAAAAATAATATTTAAATGTCGATGATTAAATGACACTTTATTATCCCGCCTGTAATTCTTTAAGTGGAAATATACAATTTTGTGTTGCTGACCACTTTGTGTAATGGATAACAACATACTGCATCACACGGTAGAATGCCGAAAAGTGCGTGTGTGAATGAAGAAAAGGAAAAGGAAGAAAAAAAGGAAAAGTAATAAATGTATGTACACACGTGATGATAACTGTTTTTGCACACACAAAAATCAACAATTATAAAATCATCGTTAGCGACTTGATACAACAGACACTGTTAAGTAGTTGATATATTCAGCTGACATTGCACACGTCTTTATGATCCTCGACGTAAAAGCAGACTTTCTTCTTGACCTGTCAGCCTTGGTAAAATTGAGGCTGGGTGATTTGTGTGGATAAGAACGGTAGCAAGAAAAAACTGTGTTGCTATCGAAGCAGCGATCTGTGTTAGGGGAAACGGTTAATTCCATTGCATCTGTCTAAGAGGTAAAAACAGAGGCAAACAGTACACTCAAAATCTCTCGCATCATGATGTCGAAAGATTATACATGTCCACATGATGAATGACAGAATAGATATGAAAACGGAATGTATGCAAATCATGAACATCGAACATTCAGAACAAATTACGCTGTTTCTATATGCACATTAATTTATCGTGACATACATTTAATAAATAATATTAAGTATAATAATTCTGTCTGACACTTACATTCAATCATCACAATTAATCGAACACATCGTTTCTGGTCCACGCTTGAACATGACAGCGCAGGTGTACCGTACATTTGAAATGTAGATAAAGAATGAGATAGACGTTCATTTTGCACAGGTATGGTTTAGTTTTGAAAGTTATCGGAGCAGAAAACTGACCTTCGCTTCAAGCCGACGTTACACGATAATGTAGTCTGGGGCGTAATGGGCTTTCTCACAAGATGCTTTTGGAAGATTTTCTGGTTTGATCATCAGACATAAGATATTTAAATGCTTCGTTCGTTTTGGGATCATAAACTTAATGTTATTTTTGTTAATATTGTTCTTCTAGTCACCTGGAACAGTTACGTTTTTATAATATATACATACTTTACACTATTACACTAACACAATATATAAGTATAGTTAGTATAAAAGTATTGGACCCTTTCCTGTACTTGCTTTAAACAAGTGTGAACAATTTATAATTAATCGGATAAGGTTAAATATCTTTGTTCACACTCGTAGTTATAAGTGCTCGTATATGGAAATGCACTGCATAGAGTGTTTTAATGTTTGATTTCATCACATGTTATGTACGACATGGCAATATTCCAATAGCTCTTTACCTGTGTATCGTATCGGTTGATAGTTAGTCAAATTAAGGTACATTTGATAAATCAATATTTAAATTCAATGGCCTCTTTATTTAGCTTAACTTAGGTATGACGTTTATATAACCACCGCTATTCCTTCTTGTTTCGAT
Organism: Dreissena rostriformis; assembly: GCA_007657795.1. Lineage (NCBI taxonomy): Eukaryota > Metazoa > Mollusca > Bivalvia > Myida > Dreissenidae > Dreissena > Dreissena rostriformis. The sequence goes on along the minus strand of VMBQ01001859.1, from coordinate 104,737 downwards.
TTGAGAATGGTTTGTTAACATTTTCTTAATTTTTCAATCGGAATATATTTTCTACTCCGTACTAAACACAGTACCGTGAAAATTGGAGAGGATTACACTGAGAACGTAAGTAAGAGTAAAACCAAATTTCCATTTAAAATATTCAATATTGCAAGATCACTCAATTATGTTTTCACTTCTTTATATTTAAACGTTTCAAGTAAGTTTGAGTTTTTGTATCAATGCACGAATATATTTATCGTTCTAGAACACCGTTCTAGCAAATGGAATGTTTCTTTTTCAAAGTTGCGAATATGCACATTATTGAGTGATGTCATGTCTAGAAGTTTTATGCATGTATTGTATACTTAAATTTGATATAAAATTGACTCCCTTTTCGATTTAGGTCGACATTGGACGACCATGATTATAATGTTTTAATAAGCGTGAACCAGTAATGATGAAATCTAAGGAGCTTGGGCATTGAAATACATGTATACTTAATCGCAATTGTAAGACTTTAAAACCCTGTCTAGTAAGGAGATGATCTTCAAAAATGTTGCATCGCCATATCAATTTTTTTGAATAAGTCACATGTTTATGTACTAAAGTTTTAACATGAGTAATAATTAGAAACTGTAAGGAATTAAATTGACGTTATGTGCTTAATGAGAGATTATCACAATTTACCAGACTTTGTTCAGTTCCTTTTTTACGTGAAAAAGGTTACGGATACAGTGGTTAGTCAGGAAATACGTGCTGTCACATATGTAGGTGCCGAGGTGGAGGAAGTATATACGGTTATGTTAAAAAAGAAAGGCCTTTTGCGAGCCATATATTCATTTTCGAGCCGAACCGTTAACAAATTATTCCAACTCGGGACCTTCCATGTATTCGATTGATCCTGGTACTGTACCGTTTTGGAAATTTATTGCAACATATAACACTATAAAAATGACCAAACCAGAACATAATCTATGTCCTTAGGTCTCTTACATTCACAATATTCCCTACGGCCGATTTACTGTCTTTTTTGTTTGGTTCCTTAACCTGGATAACCCAATACCTTCCAGAACGAACGAGAACTCTTGTTCGCCGGAAACAATTCCAAAACGGACTATCAACGTGAACGGAATCGTAAGACGAGTGTTTTCAGTTGATCGTGTTTAAATATTACATAATAATACATTTCCAGTAAATAAATTTAGAGAACAATCATCAACACAAATTTGAAATATTAAAACTCAAATGATAGAATCGTGACGATATATCGTATGTAGTTCATTACATGTTTGGAAATGGAAATTTTATTAGTTCACAATATCACATTGCATTGAAGTTCCTAAAATTAATTACATTTTACTTCCTCTTTCGATATGTCCAAACTAACAGTGTTTTGAAAACAAATAGTTTATGCTTGTTGCTTTTGTATGATCGAATGTTACACCTCGAATGCGAATGGGTATAAAACAAACAACAAGTGGTGTCATACGTTTTGTGTAATATGACTACATAATGATGGGGTCATATGTAAATGTTTTTCATAAGTATGATATGAAAAAGCGATCATAATGTGTGCGTCTTTAAGCTTCGGATATTGCTAGATTGTTCATGTTGTTTTGTGGCACACACATGTTGGTAAAGCATTTGCTTGCATTTACATGTATTAAGGAAATCAATTGCCTCTAGTTGGTCGATGTTGTTTATAAACACTTAATTTGTTGATAAAACACTTTTATTTGTGAAATATAACATGTTATTTTTTAACTAGCAACGATTTGATCACCCCCATACAATAACATTTTTCAAAGAAACCTCAATTATGTTATTTTACTGATGCAGAATGGTTGTCACGGCAGTTAAGCAATGCGATCTGGAGAGGGCTTATCCGCGGTAAGTAACAGTTTTGAACAAATCGTTTGTTGTCATGAAAACCCTGCAACGTTGTCATTATTGTTGTTTGTTCATAGACTTTCGATAATATTTTCTTGACGTTACCTTTATTAACTATATATGGCTACTTGACCCGCCTATTATGTACAGTATATACATATTACAGGGTCACAGTAAATTTGTAAACTTGAGGCGAAGCCGTGGTTGACAGTATTTTTCCGAAAGTTGACAAATTTTCTGTCACCCTGTCAGACATATTAATAATAATAGTAATATTTTTTTTTATACTATATCATTCAAACATGAACAATTTATATGAACCATGAACAATTTTAATATTCAATAATTGTATTTAATTTCAGCAATAAACAAACATTAATATTTTGATAACAATAATAAAAGTACACTGGTTAACACAGTCAATTTCTTATCACAGAAAATTAAAAATCAATAGTTAAATAGTATAAAGTATGTCTCTCAATGTGTTTTCTAAGTCTTACAGTAACATTTATCGTTTATCGTTGAAAATCGTTCACTGGCAACATTGCTTGCCATTTTTGACATTTTACGTCAGATTGACAGATTTGGTCGTATGTTTACAACGGAAATGCCAAACTGCGTACTGCGCCTGCGCGAATTCTACACGTGATTGCTACGGTAGCGGGCGACAGTATTTTTTGGACTGTACATTTTTTATCGCTGGGTCTGATAGTATTTCTATGTCACGATGGCCTATGGGAGTTTAGCATTGTGAATAAAAGTGAGATACAATAATATGTTATATTTTTTGGCAGATTTTTTGAGGACATTGAAAAAGGTGTGCCCATGCCCAATGTGTCTGCATGACTACTTTTCACGGTATGTAAAAATAAATCAGATTAACACGTATTCACGTAAACGAACTGGAACAATGTTAATTATAATTGTTTGTGTGGTTTAGTTGATATATCAATATATCTAAATATGTAAACACATTTCACACACTCTCATCGTTCTTAGTTCTTGTTTAATGACCTTTAAATACATTTATCAATTATGGATAGTTCAGACAATAACCTGATCATATATTTAAGATTTAGTTGTATCTACGCGAAGCATTATTGATGTGGTTTTATTATAAAATTTAAACTACGCTCATTACAATATCTGAAGTGGACAACTTAGGCAAGAACCTCCAGATAAAGTACGTGGTTCAACGTCGAACCGTGTAGCAGTGATAGAACAACTGAAGAGTCGAATAGCTTTTCTAGAAAGTAAAGTGGATTGATTAGGACACATAATTCAGTTTCTGGAGTCGAAACTAAGTGATGAATCAGACGCTAGATATGACGAATCTGCGGAGGCCCGTCGTAAGGATGAATATATCTCAAAGTTGCAGCTTGACTTACGACAAGCAGAACTTAAAAACCACTATGCTTTCACAAGGTACACTTTGTCTTATTGATATTTCTATCGATGTCTATCAAACGTAGCAGCAGCTGATGGATCAACATGTATAAAGTAACTGGTTATCTAGATAGGACGATAAATAAGATTACTTAATAATAATAATAATAAACTTGAGACATGCTGATAATTACCAGAGTACTTTATTTTCGCTATGCTGAAAACACTGAGTCAGAAAAACACTCAATACGATGTACATGTTGTTGTTAAATATCGGGCATGTGCCGTCCTGAATGTATGTCTTCACATCAGAGGCATGCATATGTTTTGTTCCAGAGCATGATTTCAGTCTACATGATATGGCCATGCGTTTTTTTCATGGGTGCCTCTTCACCGTGACGCCGTATGTGTACATGCTACGAACTTTAAATCCCTCTTCCAATTATATCAAGAGATCCAATGTTTTCATGTCATTTGCCTCTCCGGACACATGCTATTTAATTAATATATGTTTAATATTTTCATTGTGGCGTTTTTTAACTCTTTTTAATTTTGCGTACATTTAGGTTGAGCGCCCTGATTTCCGTGAAACTACGTGACAACAATCCAAACATCGCCGATCTCAGTGACCAGTTCAGACCTACGAAACTGGCGGAGATGTTCAGTGAACTGTATGACAACGAATGGACGGACGCTTTTACAGCTGTAAATAGTGTCCTTCCAGAAAGGGAAAAAATAACGTTCTTGCTGGATATACTGATGGTATTTATATCTTGTTAAAGTCGGAATTAACGTCCGATATTCAAAGTGACACTCCATACTTTTTTCAATTATTATGTATTATTAAGAAGAAAAAAATGATATGATCATCGGTATAAATAGATGTAAGAGTGCACTTTTAACAAGACTGCATGCTTAAACCGTTCATAACACCCAATGATTTGCTTTGCCTTTCAAAAGCGTTGACCCCAGCTTTAATAAAAAAAAGAAAGTGTTTTGTGATTTATGTATTGGTTTATCCTGTATAGTATAAGACAAGCTGTCGGTTACAACGACTCATCTCCTGGCGTTTTCTTGAGTTCTAGAGTAACTATTTTTCAAACACATATAAATGTATGCATAAAGGATGCCTACGCATTCTGTTCCGATTAGCTGCAAAGAGCCTGGCACGTTGTATCCAAATGGCAGCTCGATGATGTGAATATAAAGAGCTTCAAATCCAATTTAGTATTAGTATGTTTATTTTCCGTTACATAATAAGTGACAAACAGGAGATCTAGTTTGATGCATTCCCAATTACTTAAATTTACTGACGGTCTCGGATGGAATTTGTAAATACACTGTTCATTACCGAGTCATGCGGTATATATATGTGGTTTATACACCATGCATTAGATAACCTTACGATAATTCTGTCATTTTATTTATTTGAATCAGATACATCATATATTCTAGGAATTTTACAATCTAATAATATTCGCCATAATTATGTGAAAAACGTTTAACAAATAAATTAAATTAAGTAAATAATTTGTTTATGGTAATTTCTGTTCAATAATTAGTTTACTATACATGTTTCACTTAACGTATTTTGTCCAAATTTACTGTAACACCAAATACGTAGCCCAAACCTATTCCAGTCCTTGCCAAACGATCAACAGGTTAAGAAACTTCTAAAAGAATCACGAAAACTCGTCGTTTAGAAGATGACCCTGCGGATTGCAGAGGCTTTGTTACATCACATTTCTCGTGTATTTAAAATCAAATCCAATATTTGTTCATAAGTAAATGATAGCAATTATATTACATAACATATTTCAAATGATTCAAATTTATGTTGTAAAACAATATGTGCACATTTCTGTTTTCAGAGATATCAGGGAAATATTAAGAATGTTTGTATATTACAAGAGTTGCATGCCATTCTGTCAATTAAGGTCGTGAAAATTTTCCCTATGCAGACCGTAAAACTGTGTCTGCTAATGTGTGCAAACGACCCACCAGTCGTCATCGAACGTCAAGGTATTGAAATTGTTTTCTATATAAATATAAAATTAATCTATTTTACTGCTTTTGGTACGTTTGACTGAAATCCAAGGTAGTGAATGTTGCCATGGAAATTATTATTTGATTTACGGGACTGTTAACGTATTTTTTTTAATTAATGACTTTGATTTTTCTACAGACCGTAATACCACATACCCTTCAAATAACGTACCACAATTTGCGACAAACATAGCTCCTGTCAGGGGTGAGCAATCAAGCAGTGTACTTTCACTAACCGGTGAAGATCAAGCAACCGACAGGAATACACCCATGATCGAAGATAAGGCTGAAAAAGACGACACACACTATATGGACTGGAAATAACTAGGTGAAGGGGACTTTCACATGAAAGACTTTCTGAACAATCGCGAAGACTAACACATCGAAACACATCTTAGCAACGAAGAACATTCAAACTTTGCTGAAAAAACTGAACAAGAAAACAAGAAGCTCCTTCGCGGCGAACACAATACGGAAATCGTTTAGAGAAGTTGGTCAAATACACATATTGACTGTTATTCGGCTGTGAAGGGACATTACCAGCGACAACTGTTTAAGAAAGAAATGTACAAAGAGTATACAACACATGGTCCCTACGTGGAGAACGTCGTCTTGCCGGTGATGTATCTGCACCAGGGAGGCCCACTGCTGGGAAAAGGTGTGACACAGGGGACCAGGGCTGAATTCGGCAATATGGAGGAAGAACAATGGACATGGAAGAAAACTTCATAAAAATTACAAGACGCATGGCGTACTCATTCCTTATTGTTTTATCATAAGTTTGTGATGTCTGATAATACATGTGGATGTTTTGTTTTTCAACGGAAATGTTATTGTCTGAAATTGAGGTACGGTGCGTGAGTGCATAATAAGATATATTAAATAAAAAACGCCGGTTTTTAAATGACATTATATTATTCCGACTGTAGTTCTGCAATTGTCAATATAATATTTGGTGTTGATGACCACGTTAATCCCAGCACCAACATGGCTTATTCTATTGTCTTTAAACATCTTTGGATAAAAACGGCATAATCAACCAATATGCAAGTATCAAAGCAGCGATATGTGATAGACAAAGCGGTCATATTTACAAAACTAGTTATGGACGAAAATACAAAAGGACGAGTAGACAGTTCAATCAGTACATGCCTGTCGCATTCTGATATGCACAAACTATTTACATGATTTTTTTTTTATCCACTGTCTGGGCATGATTTGATATACGTGAATGGCATACTATATATTACACACCATTGAGTATAATCGTTCTGTCCGAGGCTTATCTTAAATCGTCATGGATGAAATATTAACGATGTTTTATTGACATTAAACCTCCGAGCAACATGAATATTATATATATATCATACTGAACTCTATCATTTATAAAGTCACTGAGTAACCAAACACGAAAATTAAACAAAGGTTCCGGTGAGTTATTACTAACAGCTTCTAGTATTAAAAGATACGTTTCTTTTAACTGATAATCAGGCAAACAATCGCAATTTGTTTGCGTTTTGCAATATCAATTTTAAAATGAAAACATTATGTATTCACTCGAACATGACCGCGTCAGTCTGCCGTACTTGAATTGTAAATAAAGACAGATGTATAATGGGAGAGTCTGATCACAAGCCAGTAGAGTACGCCTATCGAGCCCCTGCTAAATAAGAGGTATAGCTGTCTGCTGCTTGCTATGAGAAAAAACACTGCAATATAATAGCAATTTGTAAACACGTGCTATGTGTTTAAATGCAAGAAAAGCATGTTTTGTATAAAAGTTATTGGTTTGAAAATGTCGTGTGCTTTCTGTTGAGTTAACACTGTAAAACTGAACCAACCTTGTACACTAAATATTTTAATCAATTAAAACAATCGAACATTCAGAACAAATTGCGCTACTTCTAAATGTACATTATTTACTGTGACATGTCGGAAGCTTACCTTCATCATTTATCGAAAATATTATTTCTGGTCCACTTTATAAAATTACAAGCATTCACTTCAACATGACCGCGTAGATATACAGTTCATTTAAAATGTGGTTAAGTAATGAGATAGACGTGAATTTCGCACACAAGTATTGTTTAGTTTGGATAGTTATCGGGGCAGGAAACTGACCTTTGCTCCAAGTCGACGTAAGGCGATAAACTAGACTGGTACGTAATGCGCTTTTTTATAAGATGCTTTTGGAAGATTTACGGGTTTCTTTTAATGATCATATGCAGTAAGATATTTCAATGCTTCTTTCGTTTTTGCATCATGAAAGTAACTTTATTTGTGTTATTTTTCTAGTCATATGGACCAGCTGTTTTTTTTAAATATACATAATTTACACTGTTACACTAACACAATATATAAGTGAAGTTAGTATTTAGTTTGAGACTATTTCCTCTACTTGTTCAAACAAAAGCGTGGTCAATTTATAATTAATTGGATAAGTTTAAATAGTTTTGTTCACTTTCATAGTTATAAGTGCGCGTATTTGGAAATGCATTGCATAGAGTGTTTTAAAGTTATATAAAATCACATGCCATATACGAAAAGTATATTGTCTTGCAATTCTAGATCTGTAAATCCTATCTGTTTTATAGTTAGTAAAATTTAGGTACATTTGCTCAATCAATGTTTACAATCAATTGGTTCTATATTTAGCTTAACGACGTTATAAATATAATTATAATGACCGGAATTCCTTCTTGTTTCGATTTAAAAATGGAGTATTAACATTTTATAATTCGTCGATAGGTACTAACGTTCACACCACTACTTGAAACAGTACGGTCAAAATTGGAGAAGATTACACTGAGATCGAAAGTAAGAATCAATATAATTATTTACATAAACAATTTAAAGGTCACTTAAAGTTTACAACGGTTTGAGTAAGTTTGAGTTTTTTTTTATCAATGCATGAATATTTGATCATTCGAGTACACCGCACTGGAAAATGAAGTTTTGTTTTTCAAAGTTGTAATTATGGACTCGGTTAAAGTTAGGTTATGTGTATCAGTTTTACAAATGTTTTGTGTGCTTAAATTTGATAAACAATTTACTCCCACTTTCGATTTAGGTTGACATTTTTCGGCCATGATTATCGTGTTGTTATAAGCGCAAACCAGTTAAGATGAAATCTACGTCCCATATATTTTATCTTAACCGCTTCACCCTTATAACACCATGATACTCATGATCATCGAATATTGGCCAAAATTGAAAGTGATAGTGAATTTTATATCAAATTTAATTATGTAACACATTCAATAAACGGGAAAACATGACTCCAAATACTAATCAAGCAAGATGCCTTTTCAATTCTTGTTTCATTTAGAAGCATTCATTTTATGCAAACCATGCTGTCAAGAAACACGGTTGTTTACAAAATCGCCATGAATCGTCAGCACGATGTTTTTAAATCGATTTTTATTTTCCAAACACCAAGTACAGAAGGCCTATGCCACGATTATGAGTATTGCTTTCCAAAACAAATTGTGACACCTGCTGCTGGAAATAGCTTCCTAGTTTCTGACAACAAACGTTTACAACTAAAGTTTACAACAGCATGACAATCCTGTGCAACGATGCAAACCCAGTTTACATTTTCGTTCAATTTGAAGTATTAATGTTGTATACAATCTTACGTTTTTATGTAGATAATTCTGATCTGGGGGTATATAAGAGCTATTCGAAAATGGCTAGTAAATTATTAAAATTCTTAAAACAACGATTTGAAGAATTTGTAATTATTTGTATAATTGAAAAAGAGCGGAACTTGATCAGTAACGGTCGACAGTGGTTGAACTTTAATTTCCCACAACTAATGATACTTGGACATGTAGCCGTCTTTTTCTGTTTCGATTTGAAAATGGAAATCAATTTAAATCAGTGGGTACACTTGTCAAATGTTTTTTCTTTCAGCATTTGGGAACACACTAAAAATGCTGCATGTAGGTGCAGGTGTAGGTGTTTTGGTGGGGCGAGCTATTCGACTCTTCCGTTCGAGAGGGCCTGATGGCGATAAAAAGAGTGAAAATTGTTCTTATAACCAAATATCAGATAACCAAATACTACTGGGTCAAATAGACGCTTTAAAGACGGAAATACAGGAGAAGGAAAGACAATTCTCAGCCTTAACAAGTATTTTAAAAAATGAAAGGCAAGCCAGGACAAACGATGCAAGGCATTATGAGCAAAATATCCTCAAATTAAAAGAAGATCTCTCACTAGTTGAAGCCGAAAAGCAGGATGCACTGACAAGGTACGTGGGATTTTATTATTTTAGACACATGTACATTTTTAAAAACGTTGCAGGTATTAAAGGTGCTACCGGATAGTTTTATAATCTAGCTTCGTTTCTGGCTAGAGCGCTTATTTAGTTTTCAGACAACTCGTTTATTTAAAGTAACATTAATACTAAAAAATCAACGGAAATTTCGAAAAGTAATTCAATGTTCCTTATTGCAAAAGCCAAATTTTCAAAACGAGATGTTTTCTGGTAACATGGATGTTTGTAGTAAGATAATTTTAATTTTTCGTGTACACAATTAATTCCATTTTAATGTCCCGCGCTGATATCTATCCATACGACACATAAACACTAAAATGGTACCATGTTAGTGTTCATGTGTCGTGTGAATAGATATAGTCGGGGGGGGGGGTTATAAATGGAATTAATTGGGTACACGAAAAATAAAAAACGAGCATTTTATATCTACAAACATCCATGTTACCAAAAAAACATCTCGTTTTGAAATTTTGGCTTTTGCTATAAGGGACATTGATTTTTTATTGGGTAACTTTATTTCACGAAATACTTTACGCAATTTCCGTTGATTTTATTGTATTAATGTTACTTAAATACAAAATGTACATTTTTTTTCACCTTTGAATGTATTTGACAAATAATTTTTCGTCCCGAAACTGATTAAAAATCCCGTTGATCTTTACTTAAATGTCATTTGTATTCTATAAAATTATCTGTTATTGTTGTTTAAAGGTTAAGCGCCCTGATGTCCGTGAAACTACGTGACAACAATCCGAACATCGCCGATCTTAGTGACCAATTCAGACCTACAAAACTTGCGGAGATGTTCAGCGAACTGTTCGACAACGAATGGACGGACGCTTTTACCGCTGTCAGCAAGGGTCTCTCTGAAAGGCAAACTGCAACGTTCTTACTGGACATTATAATGGTAACTCATCATGATACATTTCCAAATAGATTTTTTCGACAATGCTTAGACGTGCCATTATGTAAATTACAGAAATATTGTCACTTCCAATAATTACTAGTGCTACATACATAGAACTCAGAACATTACTTGTAAACATAGTTCCTAATTTCAGGAAGCGTACTCATTTTGCATCAAAGAAATGGACACGACAAAGAGAGTGATGTCAGAGTGGTACCTAAACGACTGTCGGCAAGTCGCTGTTATGAAGATGACAGATAAACAATCAAAGGTAGATAATAAATTGAACAACAATTATTAGACGGATGCATGCATGTACGAGTAATTGATCAAATGCTCGATATGAGTCTTTATGTTGCATTTAAAAGGCGCATACATATAACAGATGATACAATGTTTATACAAGTGATTACACTCTGTTGAATTTCTCTGCGAAGCGCGAAATAAATACTGGAAAATCAAAAGCTTCTTTTATTTTGTTATAATCAGAAACGTCGTGCGTATTTTCCCGATTTCGGTTTATCTAAGAGATATTCGTGTTAACAAAAGTTTCAACGAATAATGACGGAAACACTTCTCATTATTCGTTCGTTTCGCAGTTGTAACGCTTTATAATTGAAGCAAATTGAAATAATGTTTTCTTTTAAAGGATCAGGTACACTTCGTACTTCTTGCGTAACACTTTTCTTTTCATAATTTCTCAAAATCGGTTCAATATTTCAACGAGAAATGTCGTTATGATTTTAGGTCATAACATACATGGTGACATACAAAGCATGAATCCTTTAACGATCTTTCACTTCGGGACCACGTTCGGCTGTAGTTTCCTCGTGCTGCACATGTTATTTGAAGTATGCAGCTATATTTAATGCACTAAGACAAGTTCTTGTCATGTTTGCATTATTACAGACTTATAAAACGCGTGTTTCAAGTATTTGATTTAAGAACGTGCATATGCAATTAGATCAATTTGACTGGTCGATAGTTTTAGAAGCCATCTGTTTTAAAAAAAAAACAGCTTGTACAGCACGTCCAACAAATGTTTTCCACAAATATCCTATCACACATTATGATCCTTGCCATCAAAATTAACCGATCCAAGTATTTTTAAACCTGCAACCCAGTGTAGCTTACTCGAACTTGAATGCGCCCGTTTTCGGATATGGATGAAGACTCCACCGGTATTCATCAGATATTCTGGGTTCTCTATGTGATAAATGTGTCAACTTCGATTATAAATTAATTTGAATTGCATTTTCTAGGAGACAATGAAATTGAATCATTATTTATATGCCGAATACTGATACAATTTGTTGATATATAACAGAGCAATCATGAACAAAAAAGGTTGTTTGACTGCGTGAATATTCTGTCTATGTATGTACTGGTATTTTGCACAGTTATTAATTTTAATACTATGGAAATAATCAACATTTGTGAACAGGTCAATTTATGACAATCGATTTGCATTTGTGTTTTAATAAAGAAAGAGGGGGATGGGAGAGAGAATGCGTTATGTTATATTTATTTACAAGGACTTACTGAAATGAGTATCAAAACACAGTTATATTGAATTCAATTACGAATGTCCTAAATGAAAAAAATCTATTTGTAGATTGTTCAGACTTATCTTCAATCCATCTGTGAAGTGTCAACACTGGCTGACATGCTGTCTAATGAAGGCGTAGAAAAGTACATCATGCAGTGCGTTAAATTGTGTCTGCTTATGTGTCAAAACAATCCACCACTCGTCATTTTGTGTCGCGGTAAAGTGTTTTTTTTTAACAATGACGTAAAATGAATTTAATGATATTGGTTAATGTGGAAACATTCAGTGGATTGTCTTAATGATAATACATAGTTGATGCCGAGTAAAGGAGACTTTAGCGGATGTATTCTTAGACATTGATAACACTAACCATAACTATATTCAACTTGACTATACATACGCTCAGAATGCAATATATTCAGTGATTCTGTTATTTGATTGATAAAGTGATTAGTATAAGCACTATGAAATAAATACAGTGCATTCTTACTGGTAGAATAGTCATCGATTAATCTCATATGCTCGCTAAAGCTCGCCCTACATGCATTTGCTTAGCCCCACCGGATACTTCCTAAATCCGGGAAAAAACTATACATTGTCTTTATTGCTGTGTGCATACTTTTTGATAACTAGAAATGCATATCAAACTATCTTTGACGATGTGACTTATTTTATAAATTTCATGCAGATTCGATAGAAGAAGCTTGTGGTGATTTAAGGCAATCAGACGGCGCTAACGCACCAAGAGGAACAGTCAGCAATGAAAAGCTATCAACGCTGAAATCAGGCCTGCAGCACAACCCCACACGACAACCATTTGATAGGGACAGGTTTAAAGAATATACATCAAGAGGGCCGTACTTGGAGTATGTTGTCTGGCCGGTTATATTTCTGCACGAGGGAGGTCCCATGCTGGGAAAGGGCGTTGCACAGGGGACATCGGAGGCAGTGGGTACTTGGGAGGATGAACAATGGACATGGAAGAAAAGTGAATAAGACTTACTTAGACGTCAAGCATATTATTTTGTTAAACTTATTTTTTAGTTTGTGCTATATTTTAACATATTCAAATGTTTTGTTTAGCGATTATACTTTGAGGTGTGGTATATTCATGTGAAACGACCATTCAATAAAGTATATATAAATGTCGATGATAAAATGAAACTCCATTATACCGCCTATAATTATGTTAGTAGACATAAACGTGATGATAAATGTTTGCATAACAAATTCGAAAATGATTTAGTGCTAGTTAGCGACTTAAAACAACATATTCGATAACTAGTCAATAGATTCAGCTGAAATTGCACATGTCGTTTTGAACCTTTCAGTAAAAGCAGACTTTCCAGCAATTCATGCAAAACAAAAACTGATCAAAAACTATGTTAATTGCATGTATACATTTTAATAAATGCCATGAAAGATTTGGAGTATTAAGACACAAACATGTCAAATTTTGCTTTATAGTTGTTTTTCAATCATATTATAATAAATAAAGGTATTTTATCATAACTGAAGCGTAGTCAAACCTTAGCCATAGTCAATAGAGAATAGTAGTAACTGGTCAATGCAATATGAATTGTTATGTGATTTTAAAACAATCATCACCCAGAAACAATTGCGAACCATGTTTGAAGTGTGTTCAGATGGTCTGGGCGGATACGGAATTGTAATAAACAACAACGGTGTAAGTATAGACAAGTTATTTTAAGTTTATAGTTCAGACAATAACCTGATCATATATTTAAGATTTAGTTGTATCTACTCGAAGCATAATTGATGTTGTTTTATCATAAAATTTAAACTATGCTCATTACAATATCTGCAGTGGACAACTTAGGCAAGAACCGCCAGATAAAGTACGTTGCTCAACGTCGAACCGCATAGCAGTGATAGAACAACTGAAGAGTCGAATAGCTTTTCTAGAAAGTAAAGTGGATGGACTAGGGCACATAATTCAGTTTCTGGAGTCGAAACTAAGTGATAAATCAGACGCTAGATATGACGAATCTGCGGAGGCCCGTCGTAAGGATGAATATATTTCAAAGTTGCAGCTTGACTTACGACAAGCAGAACTTGAAAACCACTATGCTTTCACAAGGTACACTCTGTCTTATTGATATTTCTAACGATGTCTATCAAACGTAGCAGCAGCTGATGGATGTACATGTATAAAGTAACTGGTTATCTATTAAGATAGGACGATAAATTAGAACTTAATAATAATAATAAACTTGAGACACGCTGATAATTACCAGAGTACTTTATTTTCGCTATGCTGAAAACACTGAGACAGAAAAACACTCAATACGATTGAGAAGAGCATGTACATGTTGTTGTTAAATATCGGGCATGTGCCGTCCTGAATGTATGTCTTCACATCAGAGGCATGCATATGTTTTGTTCCAGAGCATGATTTCAGTCTACATGATATGGCCATGCGTTTTTTTCATGGGTGCCTCTTCACCGTGACGCCGTATGTGTAAAGCTACGAACTTAAAATCCCTCTTCCAATTATATCAAGAGATCCAATGTTTTCGTGCCATTTGCCTCTCCGGACACATGCTATTTAATGAAAATACGTTTAAAATTTTCATTGTGGCGTTTTTTAACTCTTACTAATTTTGCGTACATTTAGGTTGAGCGCCCTGATGTCCATGAAACTACGTGACAACAATCCAAACATCGCCGATCTCAGTGACCAGTTCAGACCTTCGAAACTGGCGGAGATGTTCAGTGAACTGTATGACAACGAATGGACGGACGCTTTTACAGCTGAAATAGTGTCCTTACAGAAAGGGAATCAATAACGTTCTTGCTGGATATACTGATGGTATTTATATCTTGTTAAAGTCGAAATTAACGTCCGATATTAAAAGTGACACTCCATACTTTTTTCAATTATTATGTATTATTATGTAAAAACAAATTGATATGATCATCGGTATAAATAGATTAAAGAGTGCAATGTTAACAAGACTGCATGCTTTAACCGTTCATAACACCCAATGATTTGCATTGGCCTTTCAAAAGCGTTGACCCCAGCTTTAATAAAAAAAAATGAAAGTGTTTTGTGATTTATGTATTGGTTTATCCTGTATAGTATAAGACAAGCTGTCGGTTACAACGACTTATCTCCTGGCATTTTCTTGAGTTCTAGAGTAACTATTTTTCAAACACATATAAATGTATGCATTAAGGATGCCTACGCATGCTGTTCCGATGAGCTGCAAAGAGCCTGGCATGTTGTGTCCGAATGGCAACTCGATGAAGTGAGTATAAAGAGCTTCAACTCCAATTTAGTATTAGTATGTTTATTCTCCGTTACATAATCAGTGACAAACAGGAAATCTAGTTTGATGCATTCCCTATAACTTAAATTTACTGACTGTCTCGGATGGAATTTGTAAATACACTGTTCATTACCGAGTCATGCTGTATATATATGTTGTTTATACACCATGCATAAGATAACCTTACGATAATTCTGTCATTTTATTTATCTGAATGACACAATATGTATATATACTAGGAATTTTACAATCTAATTATACTCGCCATAATTATGTGAAAACGTTTAACAAATAAATTGTATTAAGTAAATAATTTTTTTATTGTAATTTCTGTTTAATAATTAATTTACTATACATGTTTAACTAAACGTATTTTGTCCCAATTTACTGTTACACCAAATACGTAGCCCAAACCTATTCCAGTCCTTGCCAAACGATCAACAGGTAAGGAAACTTCTAAAAGAATATCACGAAAACTTGTCGTTTTGAAGATGACCCAGCGGATTGCAGAGGATATGTTACACGACATTACTCGTGTATTGAAAATCAAATCCAATATGTGTTTACATGTACAATGTTTTTTTCATAAGGACATGATAGCAATTATACATATAAACATTTTTCAAATGATTCAAATTAATGTAGTCAAACAACAATTGCACATTTCTGTTTTCAGAGATATCAGGGCAATAATAAGTATGTTTGTATACTACAAGAGTTGCATGCCATACAGTCAATTAAGGTCGTGAAAAATTACCTCATGCAGACCGTTTAAATTGTGTCTGCTAATGTGTGCAAACGACCCACCAGTCGTCATCGAACGTCAAGGTAAATTTTCTTATTGAAATTCTTATTGTTTTCTATATAAATATAAAATTAAAATATTGTACTGCTTTTGGTACGTTTGACTGAAATCCAAGGTAATGAAGATTGCCATGAAAATTAGTATTTGATTGACGTGACAGTTAATGTACATTGTTTTATTTAATGACTTTGATTTTTCTTCAGACCGTAATACCACATACCCTTCAAATAACGTACCACAAGATGCGACAAACAAAGCTCCTTTCAGGGGTGAGCAATCATGAGGTGTAATTTCACTAACCGGTAAAGATCAAGCAACCGACAGAGATACACCAATGTTTGAAGAAAAAGACGACACACAATACAATGAATGGCAACAACTAGGGGAATTTCACATGAAAGACTTTCTGAACGATCGTGAAGACTTACACACCGAAACATATCTTAGCAACGAAGAACACTCAAATTTTGCTGAAAACACTCAACAAGAAAACAAGCAGCTCCTTCGCGGCGAACACACTACGGAAATCGTTAAGAGAAGTGGGTCAAATACACTTATTGACAGTTATTCGGCTGTGAAGGGACATTGCAAGCGACAACTGTTTAAGAAAGAAAAGTACAAAGAGAACACAGCACGTGGTCCCTACGTGGAGTACGTCGTCTGGCCGGTGATGTATCTGTACCAGAGAGGCGCCCTGCTGGCAAAAGGTGTGGCACAGGGGACCAGGACTGAATTCGGCAATATGGAAGAAGAACACTGGACCTGGAAGAAAACTTAATAAAAATTATAAGACGCATGGCGTACTCATTCCTCATTGATTCATCATAAGTTTGTGATGTCTGACAATAACTGTGGATGTTTTTTTTTCAACGGAAATGTTATTGTCTGAAATTAATGTACGGTGCGTGCGTGCATACTAAGAGATACCAAATAAAATTGCCGGTGATTAAATGACACTCTATAATTCCGACTGTAGTTCTGCAATTGTCAATATAATATTTGGTGTTGATGACCACGTTTTACCCAGCATCAACATGGCTTATTCTCTGGCAGCATTAAGAAAGAGCATATGTAAAGATAGCAATTGTACCTGTTAAATTTTACATGACCAAAGATGTATCTTTTGTATAATTATTTCAAATGCGATTAAATAAACTTTTTTATTGCAACAACGTCATATTCTTAATTCCCGCATATAGAGTAAGCAAATCCGAATATAAGTAATAGCCTTCTCAGTAGAAGATTTGATTGGCTAGATTCAATTAACTAGTACATATATTGACATGAAACTTCGTGCATGGGTCAAGTTTCGTATGAGTTATTCTTTGGGGAAAAAAATCTAGGAGACAACAAGAACATTTCATGCGGAAAAATATTAAAACACTAGTAAATTGTAGGGGTTTTCATACAAAAACTAGGAGGTATAAAAAGTCAAAACAGTTTGTCAATGCAGCTGTTGTTAAATCCAGTTGTCATACTCAAAGCTGCTTTAACAACATAAGCATAGTCCAACACTGAAAATAGTAAATTAAGAACTGGTCATTTGACAATGATTTTAACATTATTTTGTTTAACAATTACCACAACAAACAATGCAATAATGCCTGTACATTCGATATTCCTTTAATTAAATTAATTTAATAAAAATTAACAATAAAACTTGAATTGGTCCAGATATTAGTCACTTCCCATACCAAAACAGGAAGAAGAAAATTTGGTACCAAACATACTGGGAATGTCCGAATTGTTAAATTATGACACTGTATGCGAATATGTTTAAATAAAATTAAAGTACATGTTTGGATAAAAACGGCATAAGCAAACACTATGTAAGTATCAAAGCAGCGATCTGTGATAGACAAAGCGGCCATATCTACAAAACTAGTTATTGACGAAAATACAAAAGGTCGAGTAGACAGTTAAATCAGTACATTACTCTTGCATCCTTATATGCACACACTAGTAACATGATTTTGTATTTCCACTGTCTGGGCATGATGACATATACGTGAATAACAGAATATATGTCCGAGGCTTATCTTAAATCATCATAAAATACATAATACAAATAAAATACAAAACATAAATATTATATATATCATACTGTACTATATCATTTATTTAGTCACTGAGTAGCCAAAAACGAAAATTAAACAAATGTTCCGGTGACATATTGTTAACAGCTTCTTTTATTCAAAGATGTCTTTCTTTCAATTGATAATCAGCCAAACAATCGCGAATTTTTCACGGTTTAAAATTACAATTTTAAAATGACAACTTAATGTATTCACTCGAACATGACCGCGTCTGTATGCGGTACTTGAATTGTAAATAAAGACAGAGGTATAATGGGAGAGTCTATAATCATAAGCCAGTAGAGTACGCCTATCGAGCCCCTGCTAAATAAGAGGTATAGCTGTCTACTGCTTGCTATGGGAAAACACTTAAATATAATAGCTATCTGTATACAGGTGTTATTTGCGTCAATGAAAGAAAATCATGTTTGTATAATATTAATTGGTTTGAAAATATGTGCTTTTCTGTTGAGTTTACACTGTAAAACTAAACCAATCTTGTACACTGAATATGTTTACCAATTGAAACAATCGAACATTCAGAACAAATGGCGCTACCTCTAAATGTACATTAATTTACTGTGACATATATTTAATCTATATTTTTAGTATAATGATTCTATCGGAAGCTTACCTTCATGATAAATTGAAAATATTATTTCTGGTCCACGTTATAAAATTACAAGCATTCGCTTCAACATGACCGCGTAGATGAACCGTACATTTGAAATGTGTATAAAGAATGAGATAGACGTGCATGTCGCACATGTAATGTTTAGTTTGGTAAGTTCTTGGAGAAGGAAACTGACGTTTTCTCAATGTCAAAGTAAGGCGATAATCTAGACTAGGACGTAATGCGCTTTCTGACCAGATGCTTCACGAGGAGTTGCTGGTTTCTTAAAAAAAACATAAGATATTTAAATGCTTATTTCATTTTTGTTTTAATATTGTACTTCTATTCAAATGGAACAGTTACGTTTATATAATTCAAATTATACACTCTTTTATACAAACACACGTATGTTATATTTAATAGTTTATTTACATCGCATCAACACAATATAACACATTACAGAGAATTACAATAGTATCATAAAACACATGCATTGCCGCTCAGCATTCTGAGTTGTAAGAGATGGTAGTGTTGTTAAAATTATGTCATCCAGTAAGCAGCCCCGTCACAAGCGCTCAAAAAGCCAGACACACACACACAGATAGCTGTTTAATGCTTGATACAACTTGCACAAAATACATCATAATATATGTATAAAACACAGCCAATGAATATTTACACATATTGATAAGAGTGTTACTTAAATTTCTTTGTGTTTAGTTACGCAAGTAAAGTTAGTATTACAGTATGACACCCTTTCCTGCACTTGCTTTAAACATTCTGAAAAATTGATTATACGGCTAAGGTTAAATATCGCTGTTCACTTTCATAGTTATATATGATCGTACATGGAATGGCACAACCGAATCACTGTATATAGTGTTTTTCATGTTTTATTTTATGACATTCCAAATGCGAAAAGTCTATATTATAAGAGCTCTAGATCTGTAAATAATAAAATAATTATTCCAGATTTGTATAGCGCTCTGTTCACACATAATTGTACGTTTATCGGTTTAAAAGTTAGTCAAATCCATTTGGTAAATCAATGTTTAAAATCGATTGAGTCTATATTTAGTTCAGCAAGGTTAAAAAGGTAATAACAAACACAAAAATTCCATCTTGTTTTGATTTGGAAATTGTGTGTTAAAATTGTATATTTTTTCGATCGGTACATACGTTCTTCTCCCTACTGAGTACAGTACAGTCAGCATTGTAGGAGATAACACTGAGACCGAAACTAAAAGTAAATATAACTTTTGTCATTTAAAATATTTAATATTTCAAGGTCAGTCAATCAATTTGTATATCAATACATGACAATGTTGATCATTCGAGAACATTTTCCTGGTTAATCTAATTTGTCTTTATCAAGGTTGTGAACATTAACATGGTTAAAGTTATGTCATGTTTTTCAGTTTAATGCATGTATTGTTTTATTAAATTTGATATAAAATTCACTCTCACTTTCGATTTAGGTTGAATCGCCAAGAAGCATAAGCACGATTTTTTTTAATCGACACAATTACATATGATATATTTTTTTTTCAAACGTGCACATTAGGCCTATGATCCGATTATAAAGACTACTTTTCAAAACAAATTGCTGTTTGGTTGGGTTCTTAGTTTCAAAACAACAAACTCGTACGACCAGATTTTACAACAGCATGACAATGTGTCGCCCTTGCATTCTTTGTTTTCAAACTTGCTACACATGCAGCGCGTGGTTTGTTATAAGATATCCAATACACGCTTTGAATCAACACTATATCAATCCATTACGCACAAAATGTTATATAAATAACTATTGTTTATTACCTTTTTGTTCAGTTTGAAGGATTTTTGTTGTATACAATCTTGCGTTATTATGAAGATACAAATATAAACAATACATGTATTCTTCGTAACTAAGGACCAAGTGCGCGTATTAAAAGAAATTTCAAATAATCATCTGAAAAACGCAAAACTACCCCCATAATCGTGATTTGCGTGATAATTTAATTTTTAAACAGCGAAACATTCACAACCTTCACTGGAACTTGCATGTATTTGCAATTAACAATGTCCTTCATAAAACGGTCGCCATTGTGAAAACGATTTTCGCTAAAAGTTTTACACAAATTTAAAGATGTAGATTATCACCTTTAAATCAAATGAGGTAATATATACCTCAAAAGTAAAACAAACTCCAACAATTTATTCACAGAGAACTTTTTAAAAATACTAATGAATATTTTAGTCGATCTTCTTCTTATTCATCAGCGAAAAAACAACAACAGAGAAATAAGTACTATACTGTTTTGCAATTGGTTCATTGAATTAAACAAAGAGCCTAATGCCAATATAAGGTTTTTCTCCTGCTTTCGCTGTATTTATCTCCATGCTATTTGTATTTGAACTTTTACAGAAAAATTTATTCACACATATAAAGGAGTTGTTCGAAAATCGATATTGTTATTGTAACAAACGTAATAGGAGCTGTTCAAACATTACTCGTTATTGTTAAAATTCTTAAGGCAACTATTGGAAAAGCTTGCAATTAATTGCATACATGTACTTGCACAATCATAAAATGCCGAAAGCGATCAGTTACATTCGACATGGGTTGAACTTTGATTTACAGTAACTAAATGATACGTTTTTAAATTGATCTATTTATTTTCCAAACACCAAGTACAGAAGGCCTATGCCAAAACAAATTCTGACACCTGCTGCTGTAAATAGCTTCATAGTTTCTGACAACAAACGTTTACAACTAAAGTTTACAAAAGCATGACAATCCTGTGCAACGATGCAAACCCAGTTTACATTTTCGTTCAATTTGAAGTATTAATGTTGTATACAATCTTACGTTTTTATGTAGATAATTCTGATCTGGGGGTATATAAGAGCTATTCGAAAATGGCTAGTAAATTATTAAAATTCTTAAAACAACGATTTAAAGAATTTGTAATTATTTGTATAATTGAAAAAGAGCGGAACTTGATCAGTAACGGTCGACAGTGGTTGAACTTTAATTTCCCACAACTAATGATACTTGGACATGTAGCCGTCTTTTTCTGTTTCGATTTGAAAATGGAAATCAATTTAAATCAGTGGGTACACTTGTCAAATGTTTTTTTCTTTCAGCATTTGGGAACACAATAAAAATGATGCTGGCTGGAGGTGTTTTGGTGGTTCGTCTTGGGATTAGACTGTAAGAGTTTAATAAACTGCCAAATTATATATTTTAACCTTTTCGTCATTCTAAAATTGCTTCGCTGATATTAAGTTTAAAAAATCCAAGTCAATTAATATTGTGACGTAATTAATAATGTTGTTCGTTGGGCACACACACAGGAACAAACACCAATTCATAACAGTTTCCATCTCGATTTATTTCTGTTCGAATATTTCTTTCAACACAACGCTTGCTAATGTACACGAAATACAATTTTTACAGCGCGGCAGCCAACATGGCTGCCACGTCAAGAAAACGTCACAACTCTCCAAGTTCTTTTCAAATCTACCCGCAGAGTCTCTTTATTCTCACCAAACATCTACATTTTGTCTACAGGTTAATTTACATAAAATTCCCTTATAGTTTCGATTGGTCATCAGTGTCCATTTCTTCACGTGCTTGTTGTTGATTGGTTAAGTTATAAATGTATAGAATTTCTGACACCCTGGATAAACAAAATTATTCAGGTATTTACACACTTAGCGAACAATCATTCTAGATGTGATATGAATTTGTAATGTACTCTTATAATTCAATAAAATCATGCTTCCCATCGTACATTTTGAATGATCAATGCAACCAGGCAGACAAGATGATGCAAGTTTGTTCTATTAATGTTAATAAGGTCGTCCTATTTCAATAGTTATATAAGATAATATCACTTGAATGTTAAATATACAGTCTCCAGATTTTGATTTCTCATGCACGAATATTTCGTGTTCCTACTTGCTAACAATAAACCTTCAAACATAAATTCCTATCATATTATTAACATTATCTGTATTATTAATATTATCTGTAATTAAATTGCTATATAACATAATATTCATGTTATAAGAATAAAAAATATGCATATGCTGTTATGTTACAAGTATTTGCA
>VMBQ01001859.1:8005-71952 GCA_007657795.1 Dreissena rostriformis | reverse complement strand
TATATAGGTGCCGAGATGTAGGAAGAATATCGGGTTATGTTTAAAAAGGAAAGCCATTCAGCGAGCCCTATATTCGTATCCAGGCCGAACCGGATTTACTTTCCCCAACTCGGCACCTACCATGTATTCAATTAATCCTGCTACTGTACCATTCCGAAAATTGGTTGGAGCAAATTACAACATTAAAAACGACTCAAACCACAACATTAGCTAAGTCTTTGGGCCTTTACAACCACACTATTTTGACGGCCGTTTAACTGTCTGTTTCGTGGCTAAAATTATATAATATAACACTGTATGTTTCAATGTTTTACAATATAACACCTGAGTTATAATAATACAATGAATCGAGAACATACTTAATTAACTTTAGTGTATCATGATGTGTTCAATCAAATATACCAAATACATCTGGGAAACAGTTCAAGTTAACTGACCTCTTCGAAATCTACAAAACCAGATTCAACGAATGTAACGTTTAATTTATTAACCTTATGCATCTTAGGATGCTAACGTCTGTCAACAGTTTTTTTTCCAAACACAAATCCAGCAAGTAACCTTTTCTATTCCTTCTTTGTTTCGAAAGCTATGTTGTCATTTAATGCAAACCGTGCTTACAAGAAACACGATTGTTTTCGAAATCGACATGAATTGTCAGCACATTTGTTTAATCGACATTTTTTTTTCAACATGTACAGTAGGCCTATGATCCTAGTATGAATATTGCTATCCAAACCAAATGTTAACACTTTTGCTTGAAAGTGTCTAAACAAGAGACGTTAACGACCAAATTAAACAACAACATTACAGTCCAGTGTAACGATTCAAATCCAGTGAACATGTGTCTCCACTGCTTACTTTGTTTTCCAACTTCGATACCCATGTAGCGTTGTTTGTTATAAAATATCAAATAAACACGTTGAATGAACATACTTTTATTCACATATGTCATGCACAAAATGTAATTTTGTAAGCAATTTTTGTTTATCACCTTTTTTGTACAATATGAATGATAAATGTTGTATACAATATTGAGTTTTTATGAAGATAAAACAGATCCGGGAGCACTTCAATCTTAACGGTTCCTGGAAAAAATGTATTCTGCGTAACTAAGCACATAGTACGCGTACATCTAGAGATTTGTTAAAATCGGCCGTTAAACGCAAAACTATACCCAAAATTGTGTTTTTCGTAATACATTAAAAAAAAATTAGTCAAACATTCGTAAACATTACAGGCATTGTGCATGTTTTTTTGCAATTTAAATCGGTCTTCATAAAACGGTCGAACATCATGAAAATGATTGTTGAGCAATGTTATTCAAAGATTTAAAGATGTAAGTTATCAATTTTTAATCAAATAAATAAAAACCTCAAAGGTATAGCAAACACCGACAATTAATTTACAGAGACCTAAATTAAATTACGAAGGAATATTTAAGTCCATCTACTTTTTATGCATCAGCGACAAAAGTGAATACAGCTAAATGTATACTCGAAAAAAATTCATCAGGAATGTTTTTTTTTTTTTTTTTCTAATTATTGAACAGTTTATATGTACATTCCAAGAGTTTATTTCACATACCGTGACAGTTTCGATCCACCATTGGTGAATCTTCATCAGACTGTGACTTCGCGGGAAGTGAACGTCACAGGGCGGGCTTACTGCCTTACTGGTTCCCAGCAGTAAACAAAGGCCTGTAGATGGGGCTCAGTTGGTAGCCCCCCTCGTCCCTGTTCATCACCCGTCTCTCCTTCGCTATCGCTACCGATTCCCTAAGTTTTCTGAGTGCGGTGTTGTTTTCCCTATCCATCACTTTCACCCCCTCCTAGTCAATGACATGGTTGTGCCTAGCTATATAGTTCGTAACCGCACTGGTGTGTTCTATTGTTTCCGATTGTTTCCTTCCCGACAGCGTGAAAACTTGTGGGCTGTTCTTAGCGTCTTTTTGTGCTCATTGATCCGAGAACCAAGTTTGCGACCTGTTTCCCCTATATACACAGTTTCACAATTCTTGGATCAGAAAAGGGAACTTGACCACATCACGGGGGCGCTGAAAGTGTGTGGATATCCACAGTGGACAATAAACAAAGTGATTAAAGACACTGAAACGAAGATATCAGAAAAACAGGAGGGTAAGGGTAAAAGGAGGAAAGAGAGGGATAAAACCAAGAACAAGTCGAAGGGTATGGTAGTTATTCCCTATGTGAAAAATGTATCTGAGGCGCTGGCGCGAGTCTACAGAAAGCACAACATAGGTGTAGCAATGCGACCACACAGCACTCTCAGACGTTTTCTGGTACACCCTAAGGACAAGACGCTGACGGAAGAGGTGTGCGGCTGTGTTTACAAGATTCCGTGCAAGAATTGTGAAACTGTGTATATAGGGGAAACAGGTCGCAAACTTGGACGTGATGCGCTTTTTGACAAGATGCTTTTGGAAGATTTACGGGTTTCTTCTAATTATCGTCAGACGTAAGATATTTTAATGCTACTTTCGTTTTTGCGTCATGAAAGTAACTTTATTTTTGTTAATATTGTTCTTCTTGTCACATGAAACAGTTACGTTTTTATAAAATATATAATATACACTATTACACTAGCACAATATATAGGTAAAGTAAGCATTAAATAATGATACACTTTCCTGTACTTGCTTTAAAGCCACACACCTTGAAATGAATTTCATGTTAATCAATACATATAGATGTAATTTAAAAGTGTGCAAAATTGTCATTAAATCTATAGCCTAGTTAGCAAGTCATTTATTATTTTTCAAACATAGTACCGATTTTAAAACCGAAAGTAGGATTTCTATACGATAACGTCCATTTCGACAAACGCGATTATTTTGTAGTTTTAAAACGCAAAAAAGACGGATTTCTACCTTGTTTCCACCAGATTCATTATAATTGGCATAGATCAAATATGTTTCTTATTTATACTTAAATTTACTATGCCAAATAAGGTGTGTGGCTTTACAAATTGTGACAATTGATATTTGGGCTAAGGTTAAATATTATTGTTCACTTTCATACTTTGATGTGCTTGTAAATGGAATTGAACTGTATGCAGTGTTTTCATGTTTTATTTAATCGCATGCCATGTACGAAAAGTCTATGTTCTAATAGCTCTATATCAGTAAATCGATACGGTTTGACGGTTAGTCAAACATAGGTACATTTGATAAATCAATGTTAAAAATCAATTGCCTCTATATTTAGCTTGACTAAGTTATAAAGGTAATTATAGCAATCGGAATTCCTTCTTGTTTCGGTTTGAAAATGGTTTGTTAAAAGTTATTAATATTTCGATCGGGACATTCTCCCCGCTACTTAATAATGTACCGTCAAAATTGGAGAAGATTACACTGATACCTAAAGTAAGAGTAAATACAAATATTTGCATTTAAAATATTAAATATTGCCAGGTCACTCAATCTATTTTTATAACGTTTCAAGTAAGTGTGTGTGTTTTTTATTATAAATGCCTGCATGTATTGATCGTTCGAGAAGCCCGTTCTGGCAAATGTAATTTTTATTGTTCAAAGAAAATTGTTTATTGTGAATATGCTTAATATTATAGTTGTGTCATGTTATCAGTTTAATGCATGTATTGTATACTAAGATTTGATATAAAATTCACTCCCACTTTCGATTTAGGTTTACATTTGACCACCATAATTATCATGTTTTTACCAGCGTGAACCAGTTATGATGAAATGTATGGGACTTTGGCTTTGAAGTCCGTGTGTACTAAATGGGTAGGGGATAATTACAACGAGCGAGGCCTGGTATTGAAATGCGCATGGGGGGGTTAGAGGGTTAGGGTAAGGGTTGGGGTTAGGGTTAGGGGTCGGGTTAGGGTTGTGGTTAGCCTTAACCCTTACCCTAACCCTAACCCGACCCCTAACCCTAACCCTTACCCTTACCCTAACCCAGGTTATCTCCCCTTTACCAGGCCTCGCTCATTGTAGTTGTCCGCTTCCCGTACTAAATCTCAATTGTAAGACGTGTAAACCATGTCTAGTAAGGAGATTGTCTACACAAATCTTGTATCGCCATAGCAACAGACTTTCAATCGTGTACGAAGCAATCTAATGTTTGGAATATGTCACATATTGTGTAGTTAAATTTTATCGTGTATAATAAGTAGAAACTTTTCCAAATTGAGCTGACGATATCAGCAGGTATTTTATGATCGAGTATAGGCATTTCCCAAACTGTAAACAGTTCTCTTTTTACATTGAAAAAAATATATCGAGCTATGTTTTAAAAGGAAAGCCATTCAGCAAGCCCTATATCCATGTTTAGGCCGAACCGGATAAGCATTCTCCAACTGGGCACCTACCATATATTAAACCTATCCGGCTACTGTACCACTTTGAAAATTGATTAGAACATATTACAACAATAAAAATGACTAAAACCACAACATGAGTTACGCGTTGGGACTCTTACATGAAAAATATTCGTGACGACGGTTTAACTGTCTGTTTCGTGGCTAAAATAGTTCAATATTAATCTGTATGTTTTACTGTTTTACAATATACAACATGCGTTATATTTTTAAAAATAATTCGAGAACATACTAAATTTATTTTTGTTAATCATGATTTGTACAATCAAATATCCCAAATATATCTTGGACACAGTTCAAGTTCTCTGACCTCGTCGCAATCTACTCAACAAGATTCATTGACAACCAAATTCAACGAATGTTATGTTTTATTTATTAACCTTATGTGTCTAAGGATGTTAACGTATTTCCTTTTGTTTTAAATACAAATTTAGCAAGAAGCCTTTTTTAACTCCTTGTTTGTTCCGAAAGCTTTGTTATACGTTCTCATTCTATGCAAATCAAGAAACACGATTGCTTACTAAATCGCCATTAATCGTCATAACGATTTGAAATCGATCTATTTGTTTTTAAATAATGTACTGTTGGCCTATAATCATATTATGAATATTGCATGGTGTTTGTTATAAATATCCAATAATCATTTTCAATCAACACTATATTAATCCATTATCTACTGCACAACATGTTTTCTATTAATACATTATTGTTTGTTACCTTTTGTTCGATTTGAAGTATAAACTGTGCATACAAAAGTGGATTATTATCAAGATAAAAAAGATCTGGAAGCACTGGAATATTTTGGCATCTTAACATCGTTTTTCATGAAACGGTCGCAATTTTGAAAAAAATTGTCGGTAAACGTTATACAAAGATTTAAAATTGCTGATTATCAAACGAAGTATAATATACCTCAAAAGTATTAAAAGTGCAACAATTAATTGACATAGAACGTAATAAAATTAAGAAAGAATATTCTTAATGCAGATCGAAAAGTCGGTCTACTTCTCTTTAAGCGACGACAGAAGTAAATACAGTTACTGTTGTAATATACTGTCTTGCAATTTATTCCTTGCATTAAAGAAAGAACCTCATGCTATTATGAGGTTTTTCTCCTGCTTGCGCAGCTGAAGTTCACTGAGTTTACCTCTGTAAGTTTTTAAATGTCCGCTTGAGTGGAAACTACCCAAAAACCTGACAATTTATTCATTTAATTTCATGTCATTTGTATTTAAACTTGTCCACAAAAATAGGTTCACACAACTGTAGGAGTTGCTCGAAAATTGTTACAGAAGTATAAAGGAGCTGTTCGAAAATTGCTCGTAAGTTGTTAACAAAAAGTTTAAGCAGCGATTTCAAAAAAGCTTGTTATTAATTGCATTCTTGATAATGGTTAAACATTGTTTTAACCTAACAAAATTATACATGGTAATGTTGCCACAATTTTCTGTTTTGATTTGAAAATAGGAATTAATTAAAAGTCAGTGAATACAACAATTGAAAATCCAGATACACCGTGTGTTCACTTATAAAATGACTTTTATTTCAGCATTCGGGACCAAACTGAAAACGATGGCCGCTTTAGTAATTAATTTAGGATTTGCGATTAAAACGTAAGAATTTAATACACTTCCATGTTTACATTTTAAACTGTTCGCCCTTCTTAGAGTGCTTCGCCGGTATTAAGTTTAAAAAGTCCAAGACAATTTGTATTATGTCAATATAAATGACCAATACGCTGTATTACAATATGAACCAGTACTGTCCTACGCATTTGATAAACAACTAACTTAAGACAAAGTCTGCACATATCTTTCAAAAAATTGAACCGAAACAATATTTCAATGATACATTTCCGTTGATGACCTTACAGCATTATTACACACGTAAGTCCAAGTCGGTCTGCTGACGATGACAAAAGTGAACATGGTTCTAATAACCAATTATCGGATAAAGAAATACTGCTAGAAACAAAGCAAGGCATACTAGAGAAGGAAAGACAGATCGCAGCTTTAACACACGATGCCAGGCGTAATGAGCAACACATCTTCAAATTAAAAGAAGATCTCTCACGAGTTGAAGCAGAAAAACAGGATGCACTGACAAGGTACGTGTTATTTGATGATAAATGTATGTACAAAGCGCATCATATATTATACATATGGTAATTTTTAAAGTCTTGCCATTAGTTAAGGGGCCAACGGATACTTTTATAATCTTGCTACCTTACTGGATCGCGCGCTTGTTTCAT
This sequence comes from Dreissena rostriformis, assembly GCA_007657795.1. Classification (NCBI taxonomy): domain Eukaryota; kingdom Metazoa; phylum Mollusca; class Bivalvia; order Myida; family Dreissenidae; genus Dreissena; species Dreissena rostriformis. Next base: position 65,342 of record VMBQ01001859.1, on the reverse strand, counting down.
TGGGCGGAAACCTCGTGTGTATGTTAGAAACTGTATTTTTAATCACCTTCGAATTTATTGTTCGAATGTTAAAAACATACCGATGATCTTCAGTTAACATTCGAATGTCATTTGTTTAATAGAGAGTTCTCTGTTATGGTTGTTTTAAGATTAAGTGCATTGATGTCCGTGAAACTGAGGGACAACAATCCGAACATCGCAGATCTTAGTGACCAGTTCAGACCTACAAAACTTGCAGAGATGTTTAGTGAACTGTACGACAACGAATGGACAGACGCGTTTACAGCTCTTAATAGTGTGCTAACAGAGAGGCAAACCATAACGTTCTTGCTGGACATATTGATTGTGAATAACTTAAATAGTATTATTAACATAGTAGGTCGTGCATGGTGCAATACCAAACTGATTTATGTCAACTTAACTAATTTTAACATGGTAGTCGATTTAACATGAATACTGAGGCATGCAGAAATGTAAAAACATTTTAATTAATGTTGTGTTTTTAGTGTGCCGTATGTACTGGTAGTCCGCTGGAACGCGTATTAAATAATTAATTTTCAATTTTTTCGCATTTATGGTTTCAGGATGCATATTTCTTCTGTTCCCAAGAGCTTGAGATGAAATGGCATTTGGTGTCCGACTGGTACCTGGATGATGTACGTATTTAATTTTAGTAAATATGGTAATTTAGGGTTTGAGAAACAAGTTAAGGGTTTGAGAAAATTCCTCTACTATTATTATTAGTATATATAAATTAAAAAATGTAATCACTGTTCAGGTTTCCCAAATATTCATCAAGGTCCATAGGACTCATTGTCGCACAATTGTTGCGTCCAAACTTATTTGGTTCAGAACCAATACATGGATCCAATTATGGTCATCGATATGAGTGTTTCAGTAATTTACACATTTCATTACTCTATTAATATAAGTTATATTCCAATATTTAATATTTAAATAAAATACACGACTTTTGTAAAATTAAAGACGATTATAGTGTGTGTGTGTGTTTTTAACAAAAGAAGCATCTGATATCGAAAACAAGTAAGTACACTTTAAGACGGCACACTAATATGACTTATTCCTGTAAACTCCCAGTATGGCCGCAACAACACCTCGCCAGCGCACTCTGTTCTGGGCCGCTCTCCTCATACTAATATGATAGTATAAAATGACTGACATATGACCATTTCTGTATCTTAGGCAGAAATACGTGTTATTAGAAGCTAAGTCATGTTTTGATTCAAATGGTTGCCGTGTCTCTTGAACTCAACGGGCTATTAATCTTAAGTCTCTTGAATAATCATCGATTGGATTTGATTTTTGTTATTAATATTATTTAGTTGCAAATGTTGATTCGATCCTGTTTCATTTATACATGCTTGTTTTGTACATATGTTCAAGAGAATCGAATACAAAATGTGCTTGTTTAGTAAAGATCATTGGTTTAGGACTAGCACACGATTGATCGATGCATCACACGAATCGTTGCAGCTTAAAATAATTCTGCTCAAATAAATTTCAGACGTTGCCTAACAAACAACAGATACAGAAGCTTCTTAAAGATTCTCGAAAAGTCGCTGTTTTGAAGATGGTACGACAAGTGTCAGAGGTAATGAAACACAATTTTCTGAATATTAATATTCACATATCTTATAAACGTTTGAATTATTAAATTGAAGAATATGTCATCGCCTGTTGATTTCACTTACTAAGAACGTATTCTTAGTATACAAGATGATTTAAATGTTCTACAAAACTTATACATACAAGTCAACTCGTTTTCAGCAACATCAGGCTAACATTCACTCGGTTTGCGCCGTCCAAGAGTTACAGGCCAAGCTGTCTACCGTGGCCGTAGGCAATTACGTCATGCAGAGCGTTAAACTGTGTCTTCTGATGTGTGCAAACGACCCACCAGTCGTGATCAAATGTCAAGGTAGAGCTTTCTATCGACAAATTAGCATTAAATAACATTGAACTGATATTACTTCATGTGAGCAAATGCTTAGATAGATGAGATGCATTTGTAAAGTAATAATTTCATTTGATATCGGCAAATATTGGCAATAAATGCGTATTTAAACGCACTTTGCTATTTTACAGACCAAAATTCCAGGGTTTCTACTCAGAAAACATCAAACAAAACAACCAAATCAAGCGATGAGGTAGAGCAACACGATGTTAGTTTACAAATGGCTGAAGAACACACCGTTAAAAATAAAGAACTAATCAATGTAAACACCGAAGAAAACAGCGAGCAACAACTCCATGGCGAAAAACCAATTTTGGAAGAGGAAGTATCCGGTGAAGGGGAATCAAACATGAAATCTATTCAAAACAATCTTGAAGACCCCAACAGCGACGATGAATCAAACAAAGAAGAAGAATCAAAGAATGCGGATAACACAGACCAAGTAAACACGCACCTTCATCCAGCCAATTCCGATACGGAAAGCATTTCGACAAGAGAGTTAAATACACAAGTTGAAAGTAAATCTGTTGAGAACGGAAATTTATCGCGACAACTATTTGAGAGAGATATGTTCAAAGAGTATACAACACGAGGTCCCTACTTGGAGTACGTCGTCTGGCCGGTGATGTACCTGTACCATGAAGGCCCCATGCTGGGAAAGGGTGTGGCACAGGGGACAAGAGAAGCTGAGGGCAGTGGGGAGGAGGAACAATGGACATGGAAGAAAACTGAATAAAAAATACAATTACAAAAATCATATCTTCTGTTTTGTGTTTGCATGTACAATTGAAACAAATATATTATTTATAAATACCTGTAATTGGAAATATAACGATTGGTGTTGATGAACACGTGATATCACGAATATCAGGATGGCTTAACCTCTGGCAGAATGCAGAAAGTGCGTATGTAACTGAAGGAAGTGAATATGTTATCTCTTTTATATGTTCATGTATCAACGAATGTATTGCGCATTTATGTCAAAAGCGTTTTTTTTATTAATTGGTTTGAATTACAACAACTTCATACTTATTCTTTATTTTCGCATAAACAGAAAGCAAATCCGAATATAAGTTATAGCTTCCCGTGTATGTGACTTGCTAGACAAGACTCTAGTAACTAGTAGATAGAATAAGTTATAACTTCACATATGTCTCATGGGTCGTCTAAGCAAAAGTTTGAAAAAGAAATATAGGAACAAACATGAAAACTAAAAAAACTTTAGGAAATTGTAGGAGAATTCAGACAAAAATTGGGATGTATAAACAGGTCAAGTTTGACAACGCAGCAGTGTTTCAATACAATTATCATACTTCAAGGTTCTTTAACGTAGATGTCAAAAATCCAACTTTAGAAATAGTAAAATAGAGAATGACTGGTCATTGTTAAATGATTTGTAATTATATTGTTTAACAATTATCATTAAGAAACACTGTCATTACTTCTGCACACTCGATATGCCTATATTTTTTAATAAACAAATATTCTCAAACAGAAAAACATGATAAAATGTGACCAGATGTCTATATCCATATCAAAGAAAATCAAGTTATTACCAGACATTATTGAAAGGTCCAACTTGTTACTATTAAATGATACAGTTTGCTAGCATATTTCAAGTACAAACTCGGATGTGTGCGGCTAAGAACGGCATACGCAATACATAATTTTATGTTATTATCGAAGCAGCTTCATGTTTTTTTTCCATTATCTAGGGATGGTAAGATATACGTAAATGACAGAATAAATATGACTGAAGTATGTATGCAAATAATTTACATCAACAATTCTGAAAAAAAAAGTTCTGCTTCGAAATGAAGATTTATTGAACATATTTTGTTTAATGATTTTGTAGTGGTTAAGTGGTTTTGTCCGAGGCTTATCTTAAATCATTAGCGTTTGTTTCTTGACTATGTTTCATAAACACCAAACCTCCTTGCTTTATGAATATACATCTATCGTACTGTTCTCTATCATTTGTTAAGTCACTGATTAACTTAAACGACATATGGGGACATATGGCTGACAACTACTGTAGATTGTTTAGATTTTTTTTCATGTGATATATTTATAACTTGAAAATGAAAATCAATTCCATGCAATCACTTTAACAACATAGCGTTGGTGTATCGTACTTCAACTTAAACTTGAAATACTGATAAAGTATGTGGTACATATATGCATTTCGCATTGGACATGTTTGGGTTGGTAAGTTCAGTGAGCAGAAAATTGAACATCTCTATTAGCAGACGTAAGACGATGACCTAACTGGGGCGGTATTTCAAGAACATCTTAAGTCATTTCTTAAATAATTTAATTTAAGTTCAAAATCACAATATTTTGTATTTCTTTACTAGATAAGGAATCACATGTTTATTTTGGTATTGCTAAAATAACATTGACATAATGATGTTATTTTGATGTGATTCTTGATGCAAAACTAGTGCAATAGGAAATGAAACACTTGGGAAAATTTCCCAATTGAAGGATAAAAATAACATTTAACTTAAGATGCTTCTGGAATACGACCCCTGGTCTTCATGCGCTTTAAGACAAGATGCATGTGTAACATTTTCAGAATTCTTCTAAAAATCACCCGATATACGATAAGACAATGCTATTTTCGTTTTGAAGTATGTTTATTACTGTTATATTATAATTTTAATCATAGGAAGGAGTCTCGTGTGTTATATTAGGTACTTTTATTGTTTTATGAAAGTACATCCACAATGCCATAATGCGCGAAAACAAACCACAAGGGCGTTCAAGACCAAACGGCAATCCGATACATAGCAGGCAATACAATAAACATTCAAATAGTAAGAACCTTTTAGCATAAATCATAATTACCAACGACAAATAAAATTCATAGCAGCAGATAAGGCAATTATGTTTATGCGCGAGATGACAAAAAAAGCGACGTTGTAGATCGTCTCTAAAATTCTGCGGAGAGAGTTCCGCGTACTGGGGACAATTAAACGGAATTTGTTGAGCCCGTGTCTTGTGCCTCTTACCTTTGGTACAATTGCGACGTTTGAAATAAGAACATACATCTTTAAAAGGGATTTAATCATGAAGGTGAATAGAAACTGATTTATTCAAAATTGTAAAAGTTTCAAGAGAAATATTTCTTAAACGTCTGACATACAGTTTTGGCATGTTTGAACCTTCAAAATGAATATCGTCGGTCAAGAAATAGTCATTAAAAGAAAAAAGTTAAGCTCTATATTGTATTCATGTTATCTTTTTAGTGTGTATTTCCTAAAAAAAATGCCTAGATAAAGTGTAATAGCTCAAGTTTGCCAAGTAACAACAATGGTATTAATATTACCATATGTTTAAGAATGTCGATAATCCAGTAAAAAGCATGGGTCACTCGTAACATGTTTATGAATATGCATGTGTAATTAAAATTCCTTGACAGTGACGACCAGTGTTAATTATTAACATGAGTGGTAAACACAAAGAGCCGCGTGTCATTTTGGGTGTTTTTCGTTTGTTTAGTAAAAGTGTAATACATTAAAGGGGGTAAATAAGCAAACTATTACAGTATTCAACATATAAAATATTCATACATGACACCAACCATATCTTGTTCTTAATACACTGTTTAAAGACATTTAATAACTACTAATATTACACACGTACGTATATATTCATAACATTTTTAAATATTAACACTTGGAAAAGAAGACGGCGAGTGTTGCGCCCAGCAGCGTTGCCATGGAGACAACCACGGTGTTGGAGCCGTTGCAGAGCTCGCTGTTACAGACACAGGCTGCCTTTCCGCCCGACTCCTCACACTCACACGTGTTGCCAAGGGGAATTGGAGAGCAGACCCTGATTACGACTGTTAACACAAAACGTATAGGCCTTTAAACAAGACAAAGCACCACCAACAGAATTAAATAAAATATACCGCACAAACACGTTATTTTTGTTTATTTTAGTATCTCAAATACTAAAAATGTTTCTGCCGTAGCCTTCATCAGTAGTATCAATATAAACATAAACATATGAACTGGCATCAAAGTCATATACAAACGTAACGTTGTTTGGTGGCAAATATATATATAATACATACTATTACAGAATACAAAGAGGGATTGTTTTTTTAAATAAATCCCCACCAAGTTAGCGCATTAACTGGTCTACAATTGGACATTGGCAGAGGCTATATAAAAACATGTTCGTTTAAATGAAATAAGCAAATCAATGTGGTTCATATAAAATGTAACTTAATCGAACTTAATCTTAAACTTAAATAACAAGACCACTTGCAATTAAGAAACAAACACTATTCCAACGTTTGCCCCTCTTCATCAAGATGTATAATTAGTAAATTCGAGTGAAATATACCATATTGGATGTCAATGTTAGATGACAATAATAACAAAGTACTTATACATGTACCTTTGTATTATAGTATTATCACGCAAATAGTATACCATCTATATGCTGGTTCTTATAATTATATAGCATGTATACTGAAACACTTACCGCCGTTTATCTTTGTCTTGATGCAGCCCATGCATGAAGCAGTACTACTTTCCAAAGAGGAACCTGAAGTAATGTATTGCGTTATTATAAAGCTGGTATTTTTGCAAAAATAATTTGGTTTATTTTGTCTTTTTGTCTTTTAAAAAGGCTTCAATTATAATCCGGGGTATTTCCAAAATAACAAAACATTTGGTAGTACAACAAAATAGGATGTTATATTGGTGGTTTTAATGTTATTTAAAATTATCATACATATTATGTAATATGCTTAATTTATTGTCATTGCTTGCCGAATATACATATTTATGAAATGATACTGCAATTTGCGAATAGTAAAGTTTAAATTTCCTATCGCAATGTGGTCATGCACTATTTTATTCCAAACAATGCTCCATTTAATGATGAGATGAAGATTAACATTATAACGGATCTATTCATAGAATGAGCATATTGACAATTTTCATAAGTCAAAACAAGAATAGGTTATATACAAAACATGGAATAACCTGTCATGGCTGAGAAATACATTCAAACTATCATTTAGTTTAAGAATGATCGTCAGTTAAAATTGCTAAATGCATAAAACTATCATAGGTAAAACTCGTACAATGTGTATTTATTACTTATTTAGATATTAAATATGCAGTCGGATCCGAAATTCTAAATAGTAAGTTCTGAGATTTAGATCACATCCCAGCATTGTGATGTTTGTTTGCTACTTTGTTCAATAGTTGTTCCAGATATAATAACGGAAATAAAAAAGACCAAACCATTCCACGTTCAAAACATACCTTTACTGAACTTATCCGAACAGCTGTCACTATCCGAAAGTCCGATGCATTCGTAACACTTAAAGGCTGCATCCCCATTTTAAACTGAAACCACCGATAACCGGTCATTATAATATGTAATCTGTTAAATATGTGCACACGATAAAACAGAATGATAATATAAATAAACTAACACCGATCTATGAAATATTAAGTTTTTTCGAAACATTTACATTAACGATATGACAACAGAAATACGCACTGACTGTTACCGGTTCAATTAACGATAACCAATTCGATTGAACCACACTTGTGAAATATGCACGGTTTTACACAAAGTAACACTGGCAACCGACACAATCCTTGTCAATTGATAAATTTTGTAAGTCGTTGAACAGAAACTGACTATATATAAAACAAGTAAATGCATTTCTATTTCAATCATATACTATAAAACGCACAATTGTATGCCAATTTTATCTACTTAATCAATAAAAACATATTGCATCATTTGCGTATCCGTAAATCATCATTATTCTCACAATCGATTGATAAAAAAGTATAATGTATTAAGAAAACAACTTAAATGAAATGAATACATTTATTATTCTTTCCACATAGAAGAAGGGCCATGACGTATGTCAACACAAAGGTATTCCTTCCAACCATGTTTCTTCATCGATACAAATCAATCTTATGAGAACCGGCGGGTAACGTCCCCGGTGTACGAATCATTATACCTTAGTTGCGCATGCGTACATACTTTAGTGAGCAGTCGTTCAATTACTTCAACATGCATTCAAATGCTTGCAAAAAACATTATTGTAACAATGCATTACGCATGTTAACGGGTTCCGATTTCGAATCAATCGTAACGCGTCGTTGCTATAATGGACGTCCGTGGGGACTTATGAAGTTGTACATGTATGTTGGTGTCATTTGATGTTTCCCTATAATCGTTTCGAGACTGTAACTAACGGAATAAAACAACTATGGTCTGTTTGCACTCTGTTTTTATTTCTTTAAAATCAATCATAGCACATTTAAAATATTTATATAAATGGTCTGATCTGTACTATGTACCCAGTATTTGTTTTGGCTTTATATTTGAGCGCGATAAACCATGCAATTGGGAAAATTGAGAGATTGTTTATATTATAATAAATAACAGTATTCCAATTGTTTATAAGTGCATGTTTGATTTTATTTTTAAATTTATTTTATTACGTGATACTGAATGATATCGCTGCATAATAAACTCAATAAACCAATTATTGAGATTATAAGAAAAGTATGGTATCTTTTTTGCGAAGTTTTGGTGAGATTTCGTTTGGAAAAAAAATCTTCCTTTTTGCAATTGGGAACAGCCTGTCAGAGGCTCTAATTTTGGGACAAAAAACACTGGTACCATTTGCACATCAAATAAGGCCTGTGTACGATTCGCATATATGCGCACGCAAAACTCGACATCGAGTGGTCAAAATTGCTCCGTTATTTGAACAGTGTAGCTCACTCAGGACCGATTTCTGAATTTATTTTACAACTCAATACTATTGACATAATGACAACAGTCTAAACATGTATGCGAGGTGTGCATCGACAGTATTGTTTCTGCCCATTGTCCGCATAATTAAGAAAAAGGTGGCTGACTTTGCCAAAACATGTTATACACAAGCATGTCATGCAAAAAAAACAAAACAATTAAAACCCTTCCCGGAAGAGATTGATTAACCACCACTATATTGATTTTGATATCCAGATAATCATGAAATATCGATGCGAACTAACTTACTTGGTAAAAAAACAATAACGAGTTTACGCAATAATGAAATTTGCCGATATGACCGATCAGTTTTCGCACGAAACGAACGTATTCATGCATACGATTATCATGCTTTGGGTTAACTTATGAACATAACCGAAATGATATATATGTTTTTTAATTGGTAATTTAGGTGTATATTTCTCATGTCCTATACTGCTTTTCAAGGTAATATACGTGACTTTTAAATCACAGACTTGTACAGTAAATTGCAAAATTCTATTGTGTGTTAATGTTTACTGCATACGTATCTTTTTGTAGTGTTTTCTTGTATCGTTCAGTTAGTAAGTTGATTGGAATATCATTTCAGGAAGGCAATAACGCGGCCACCATCACTCAACTCGTATGCAAAGCGACCACCCGTACTATGTGTCAATAAGCAAGCATGTTCTTCATTACTCAACATAAATATTGTCAATGCTTCATAGTTTGACTAGGGTTACACCTTAGTTAGTTGTATTTTTCTTCCAAACGTCTCAATTTAAAATAACAAGATGGTCATGACTGCGTTATACCACAAAAGTGTATATACAGTTAAGACTTTTGAGAGCACACTGTTTGAGGGTACATACGAATTACAAATGTTGGGCGTTTAATTTTTAAATTGACATATAAATTAATTATAAAGGTATTTCAAACCAATATGAACCGTGTGATGTTATTATATTTGACACAGTTCAATAACTGTTATATTATGTGTACATGAATACCATATACGAATGTTTCCAATCAAAAAGGTAACATATGGTATTGCAAATCATAAAAGGATTTATTTATGACGAATTCGATCATTCCCAAAAATGACTCTCTATGGCGCTAGGACACAAATCATAAACAAGTCGGCTATCGAGACCCTGATAGGAGATGTCTTCAACCTTTATCACTTCAGCGAACAAATGGCTTGCTTTATAGAACGCCATGAGGAAAAGAAACATAAGTTTTTACCACGACCACTTCTTGCATACGATTGTTAGAGTGTCAACAAGAATAGTAGAAACCACAGTCTGGTTCTTCATGGTAAAATGTAGTTTTATAAATAAAAGTCAAGATTAAAAAATATTAATGAAAATGGATAAAAGCATGTTTTACAATCGTGTGTTTTTATTTGGAAAACAGAAGTTTCTTGTAAATCTTCATTTAATTAAGGTATTTTAATATAAACGTTGATACATATTCAAATAAATTATTTACGTTTAAGAGATACAGGATGGTCAAATTACGAATACTCCGTTAAACGTGTAGAGTGTACTTACAATCAATAAGTATGTAGACTTTAAAGAGCTAATCACTGTACCGATGGTTCCACGTACCATAAATAGTTCAGTATAAATCTACTTCCTCTTTCGATTTACAAAGTCAGTCGTTTGATAAGTTTGATACAACGTAAAGAACGAGTTTACCTGAGTGTTAAGCTAATAATATATGTAAACGACAATACACAAATAAAATACGCGACTATGAGGATTTATGTAGCTGCAAATGAATTCGAGACAATACTGCATATTGGAACTACAAGTACCATGTTTTAGTATCGAGTGAGAGGTAATGCTTTTTAACAGCAAACTTACATATGATCATGATTTGATCAAACATTCGTCTAGTTGAAAAGATCGAACATTGATATTATTATCAGATGTAGCTTAACATGTTCATAACTTTAACTTTAGTAAATATCACTACAGTATTACCAACGAAACACAATCAATAAACAACATCCTTAATGTATGTACACATTCTTCTGAAATTTGACTATATAAGTGTACGGTTTTAATTTGTATTGTTAAATCCTCGCATAACCTTCAGTTACAGAGCACCATGTCTCTTCACAATGTGAAGAAAAGAAAAGTGTCGCCCCATGAAGATGAACATGTTAGTCTCAACACCGACAACCATGAGAGTAGACCACGAGCAAGTCGGGAAAAGCAACAACAAAGGTGTGACAACTATCCGTTATCAATTGTAGGATACTGGAAACATTTTTTGTAATCGCATTTCGTAAAAATGCATTTAAAATTAATAAAAAAAAATATCTCGTTTATTTTACTTTGTTTAGATAAAAATTCGTCACAGTGATAGCACTATCGTACATAGGATATAATTAATTTTTAATAATTACATTATGTTACATTGTTACATCTGGCAGCAGGACGTTTCCATAAATAAATATTCGGTAATGAGATAGTTTACCATTGTTGTTTTATACATTTTTTTTTACTCCATGCCGTTGACATCAAAATATGTTTCGCATTAAACAATATCATTTTATATTATACTGCAAACGAAATTCCACTTGTTTTGCATTACATTATGGAGACGAATATAAATATATAAACATAGTACTTTATTTGTTTAACAAACAAAGCATTAAAGATGTCGAGAAAAACAGCAGTTATCATAAATACTTTATACCGACACAATACAGTTGATTTTTTATAAAACAGAATGGGGTTTTGGATCTTTTACATTACGTTCTGATACTTTTGATACTTGTTTTATATCTATATCTGACATTTCGTTTGTGGGCATACGTGTTAGGTTAAAATTTTAGTTTTAAAATGCACAACTGCATGATCAATCGTTAATTATTCCCACGCTTTTCGAAGCGTGGGGATATTGTGGTTATCTCCGCCGTCTGTCCGTCCGTCCTGGCCACTATCTCCTCCTACACTTTTAGCTCTAGAACCTTGAAACTTACACACATGGTAGCTATGATCATATGTGCGACGGTGCACTATTTGGAATTTTGATCTGAACCCTGGGTCAAAAGTTATGGGGGCGAGGCAGTTTGCCTTATATGGCTATAGGAAAACCTTGTTAACACTCTAGTCTAGGTTATTGTTCATTCACTTCTTCATTTCTTCACCGATTTACTTCAAATTGATACTGAACATCTCTTATGACAACATGGTCTACCTCGACCATCCATGTCCACATTACCCACCCAAGGGCCCCGCGCACATAAGCCACACCCACCTAAAATTGCCTTTTCGTCCGTCCGTCCGTCCTGGCCACTATCTCCTCTCACACTATTAGCACTAGTTATTTTTGAATTTGATCGAGAATGTAACCCGCCTCCCAGTTTGGCTGAATGGGTCAAGTTCCTTACGGGTACTACTTCCCCGTACCCCCGAATTTTTATTCGTACCCAATTTTTGTTCGTACCCAATTTTTTTTCGTACCCATTTTTTTCGTCCCCAAAATTGTTTTCGTACCCAAATATTTACACAATTTTTTTTCGTACCCAATTTTGTTTTGTACCCAAATTTTTTTTCGTACCCAAATTTTGTTTAGTACCCATATTTTTTTCGTACCCAAATTTTTTTGGTACCGACATATTTTTTTTGGCATAATTTTTTCGTACCCAAAATTTTCGTACCCAAAATCTTCGTACCCAATTTTTGTTTCATACCCAAAATTTTAGTACCCACATACACAATTGTGGTGATGTAGATAAACTTAAATTGATAATTTTATATCCATCCTCTTCAAAAGCATCGTCACACCAGACCACGCCCACTCAAAATTTTGTTTTAACATAACTTCTTCATTTATTCACCAATTTATGCGGCGTTGGGATACGCCGCGCCATTTCTAGTTTGATTATGTTTCCTTAAATACATTGTTATCATCATTTTGTCAAACGTTTTGCGTAGTTTGTGATTGTTTTCAACATACAGTATGCTCGATTGTGCTATTGTAATATAAGCAAAGTGAAACATCAGCAGGATAACACCTTATTATACAATGCGGTTCTTGATCTATGGCAAGGAACCATACACTAAATCAACAAAACATTCCAAAACACAATGGGCATTTGGACATGTGCACTTTGGAATAAGTAATTTGTTCAAATGTTGAAACTCATACGCAATATCATATGATCTATAAATTAAAAACATTCTTTGGTGGAGAAAGGGGTCGAGAAACTAAACCTTTTTTATATATTAATTAAAGTTCGGTTATACCCACTTTTTCATCTCAAAATCACTTGCATTGATACCTGTTTCTAAACGCTTGAAATAACTTTAATAAATAAAAATAATGATTACAACTAGTTTGTTTTACTTTACGAATATAACCAATGCAGTTGCAACACGCTGGAGAAATATATACTTTTTCATTCTTCAGACTGAATAAAGCTTTGCGAAGAATTGATACACTTGAACACGACCTGAAAGTTACGAGGGCTGAAAGGGAAGATGCGTTGACAAGGTCTGTTTTTAATACATAAATTTTGTGCAACAAGTTTGCATTTATGTAAAATGAAGCATTACTTGCTATGCATGTATGAGGTATATTTCATTTTGTTTTACTTGAAACATGTTTGCATATTTTGAAATCCAGTTAGGCATGAACATACATGTTTAATTTTAGCACTTTTAATCACTCAAAAAGGCTATTAAAAAAGAATATACAAAAACGTTTCATACGTAAATGTTTTAAAAAAATATCTTTTATATGAGTTTGTTTTTCAGACTAAGCGCAATGATGTCTGTAAAACTGCGGGACAATAATCCGAATATCACTGACCTCAGTGATCCAAACAGGCCTACCAACCTGGCGATGATGTTCAGTGAACTGTATGACAACGATTGGACTGACGCGTTCTCAGTTATCAATAGCGTTCATTCGGAGAGGCAAACAATACAGTTTTTGCTGGATATTGTAATGGTGAGAACTCTTTCACAACAATGTGTGATTAAATGCTACCTTTTAGTTGACAGACACTATGTAAAATGAGCAACTATATTAGGAGAGAAATGCTTGTTAGTATCCACTTCTTTTATTAACAGAACACCAACTATCAACAAACAATTATTAAAACATGGATCAACGCCTTGGACAGGTCAATGCAAAGGCATTGGTGGCAAAAGTAGTTAAGGGCTTACTGGAAATCTCACTTACCCATAAGTTTATCAAACTGTAAACGGGCGTCTAAAAAAGTAACAACTGTGTCCCGAGTCTATAAACAACGATTACGGAATATGTTTGAAAGCTATTAATAACTTTAGAAATATGGTCATTCTATAACAGATATAAACTATGCGACTTATCTACATTTGTTTCAAACAATCTAGGTGAAAGAGAGATAGTAAAACTTGTCATCCATATTAAACAAAAAATATTTACAGCCAAATTCTGTTCTTTCATTATAAACGTTCAGTTTTTGTTTCAGTGTGCATATTCATTTTGTTCTGAAGAGCTGGACAGGGCATGGCAGATGATGTCCGAATGGTACCTTGATGATGTTAGTTATTATCATGTCAATTTCAATGACGACTCAAAGTAGTTCAAGTAATAAAAGCAGTGGTTGAACTTGAACTTACTTTAAAATTAATATCACATGACTAAAATTCAACTATTACTAAAATTCAACTTAAAACGGTGACACATGTTCACGTTATATTAAGTGCGCCACTTTTTTGCACTATGCATTAATGTACGATAATGTAGATTATATTTCAATTAAATATGTTATATTGTATCTTTCATGTAAAAGTTGATATGTCTTTCAGTCTTTTCCCAATAGACAAAGTTTATGTAAGCTACTGAAAGACTCACGAAAAGTCGCGGTACTAAAGATGACTCAGCGGATTTCGGAGGTTGGTGCGTTTATCTTTTGCTGGCTATTGCTAATATGCAATGTTTTTTTCGCAATCAACGCGAATTTAAATTGAAATTAGTATAACGGCAACACGAGACGAGCATGCATTTAAAATCACTCAATCCCTCAATGAAGTCTAAGTTCAACAATGAAATAAGAATTGCTTTTAATATCCCGCCGAACCGGAGGGGGAGTATAGCGATGACAGTTATAAGAAATTTACTGGTGTGTTTCCATTCGATATAGTCTTATTTAAACAATAAAGTAAGCATTGATTTTAATCCCCGTCCATCTGTCAGTCCGTCAGTCTGATTGTAATAATGTTCAGTCAGCATCCTTTGAAAGATTGTCATGAAACTTGCCTTACCTGTTAAAGTCATTGAGGCGATGTGCAGACGGCATAAGCCAGTCACGCTTGTTCAAGATCGATGACATACTAAAAGGCTAACGTAAGAGTATTAATTGTTGTGATCGATACCTCCTATACCGACTGCAGGATTTGGTTATAATAAATACGTTGTGCAGAGTGCACGAGTCAGATACGCACACTTATTGTCAATGTCCTACGTTTAAGGTCAGATGTTTGAGCCTTCGTTGCCGTGTCTGCTTTGTATCGAATACCTTTTGGATTGGTTCATGAAACTTTGTTTAAAGGTTACGGTCATTTATATAATGTGCAGAAAACATAATTTGGTAATGCTGGCAATTTCATTCACACCCAAAGGCGATACGGTACGTATATTCTAATGACATTTAATTTCGTTGTTGTTTTTCTTTCAGAGATATTTGACTCACCTTCAGAAGCTTTGTGCCTTCCACACATTGCGTGATATGCTATCGTCTGGTATTATGACTAATTACGTCATGCAGAGCGTTAAACTGTGTCTGCTTATGTGTGCAAACGACCCACCAGTCGTCATCTCTTGCGAAGGTATGCACTCTTGTTGACATAGTTACTAACACATTGATCTGCAATTATCGTTGATATTGGCGCTTGTATGATTATAGAGAATGACACATGTTTTAATACTGTTGGTCCCTTACCATAAATAAAGGGGCTAATTGCATAAAAAGGTCTCTCCCCAACTGACGAAGCAGAAGTTTCTCTTACATGTGTAATTGTTGTGCAAAAAAGGAAAAACTTAGTATAAGCATCGAACATTCGAGTAATTATGATGCTGTTATTATAATTTCAGACAGTTCGGATGACATGCTTGCCGATACCACATCAGCATTCGCTGCGAACAAAGCCTCTGGGGATGAAGAAACCGACGTACGGAAGAAAAACAATCATGATGTTAATGCAAGCATTAATAAAATGCATTACAATCAAAAGGGACAGGTCAATGTTGTCAACACAAACATTGAAGAAATCATACATATGGAAATAAAGAAGCTTGATCTAACGGGAAACGTAGATTATACATTCAGTGAGATATGTACTAATTTCGAGAGTAAATTACATGTGCAGCACAGCTTTCAACGACGGTCATTCCAAAGACCAAAGTTTAGAGAGTACACAACACGAGGTCCCTTCTTGGAGTATGTTGTCTGGCCGGTGATGTATCTGCACCAGGGAGGCCCGTTACTGGGAAAGGGTGTGGCACAGGGGACATCGGAGGCATTGGGAAGAGGAGAGGAAGAAACATGGACATGGAAGAAAACTGAATAATACCTGAGCAATGATTAGCATGCTTGCGTTAGTAAACTTTTCATAGTTGTTAACAATAATGCATGTATTAAGACCA
The DNA here is from genome assembly GCA_007657795.1 of Dreissena rostriformis. Taxonomy (NCBI): domain Eukaryota; kingdom Metazoa; phylum Mollusca; class Bivalvia; order Myida; family Dreissenidae; genus Dreissena; species Dreissena rostriformis. The sequence continues at coordinate 48,922 of VMBQ01001859.1, read as the reverse complement.
AAACAAAATGCATTTCTCCCCCAATAAGATAAGAAAAATGATAACATATTAGTGCTGTACAAATGATGTTTTATCAACGTGGGCGTTGTCATATTATGTAAAGGGAACAGTGTTTAAACAGAAATGACCTTGTTATGTTCTTCTAAATCAAAGGTCTTAATTAAAATATTGTTTGTTTGCCTTCCCTTCCAGAGATTATTTATTTGTTCTATCATTATTATCACAATTGTCGTGCAACATGCAGTACTTACATTCAAATGCTCATCATTTATTAAGTTATCTTCTTTTTTTTTCATGATGTAAATGTGACAAATGCATTGAATTTGATCAGATTTTTAGTAAAATGTTAATATTTGTAACACACATATTTGACAATATTCTGTCTGAATAGTAATGTATTTTGGAAAAATAAATATTTTGAAACTATATTTGCTATAGTTGTTACATATTGTTAAGAAATGTGTTAAAGGGACATTACTGTGTTACACTGAATACTAGATCCAATAAGAGTTGTCTCTACTGTTAATCTTATGTTTATATGATTATGCTTCATAGTTTGTTGTACACTTGTAGCTTAGGTATGAATGAATAAACATGTAGCCACATACGCTTTAATTTTTATATTAATAACAACGGCTATACTACAACAATAGTGTTTTAATATAACCAAATGCTTAAGGTCCTATATAGATACCACGTAGATATGAAGAGTAACACCACCTCAAAGTCGTCTTTGAAGGTATCAACTGTTGATGCAATACAAACACAGTTTATCTATAAGTTTATATTTACTGCGGTGAGAAATTGATAAGCGTTGCAGTTTGACCAACCATCGAATTGCATATTCATACACTTATGAAAAATAGGCTTACTGTTATACAACTGACATAAAACATCGTTAATAAATCAATATAAATAAGTCAATTTACGTTTATTATTTAGATCTACTACATTAATTCAACTCTTTCGATAAACGTGTAATACGAATCAAACGCAGTATTCAACGATAATTTGATTACAAAATCGAAACTAGAATTTTGACTAATTTACTTCCTCTTTCGATTTCGCTTTTTTTGGTAAGTTTGATACGATTGACCACTTAAATTGATGAAAACTTATAATACATGAAATACCTGCATATGAATTCTACACTGAATAATAAGGATCCGTGTATTGTGTGTGAGTTTGATCGTAACTTGTGGCGGAAATAGGTACGTTTAAATGTAAAGCGAAACAACGAATTGTGTGTTTCATGTTTTACTGAACCTCATATAATTTCATGTTAATCATCTTCATTATTTTCATGTTTAATCTTTGTTACAATATGCACGTATATCAAAATAAGCCTCTTAATCCGTTGTATTTTGCGTTAGTTTTATACATACTTATCGTCTCGAAATTGCTATGCAATCGAATTGTTTTAATGAAAAATACTTTAAACTTTACAGATTTGTGGTTTTGTCTGTTTTTGCAGACAGAAAAAGAACAGGTAAGCTGCCTTTAGGAAATTTATTTTGATTTCAAATTAACTTAAAAATATGTTTTCCAAACTTTTGAAAGCCCGTTGCAATGTTAAGCAACTGTACCACAATCTATTTCAATTAATTGGATTTTTTAACATGTTAGAACTTGAAAAGGAAACAATGAGCAGGAGGATAAACATACAAACTAATTTCACTAATCTACGGTAGTAATAACAGCTAATTCAAAATGTTAATTTTCAAATATGTAGTGTAATACCATGTTCATATTTGGAACCGGGAAAGCAGTATTGTAACCATTTTAACTGATAATATTCACAGAAGTCTAAAATGAATTATAAAAACATATACAAGTAATGCCTTTAAACATTATTAGTCTACATTTACAAACATTCAAAATGTCAAAGGTTTTTTATTCAAGTGATCAACCTAGGCTCCCGGTCACGATGTATACAATTTTTGTATCGGTATGGCCAATTGAATCTGTTAAACTGTAGATGGAATATTTCCAGTGAGATGTCAGGTCACAGCGGTAGAAAGCAAGGGCCGCCACCATATGACAAAGAGCAGGGCAGTGGGAACGAGCGTGGTGGAGAAGGTCAAAATACATCTACAGGGTGAGAACAAATATCCTTATAATTGAATGCATATGGAATCTTCTATGAAAAATAAGTCTGTTGCATGCGTTGGATAGTTAAGACACAAATATGTTAAGCCAGATATGCCTCTGGTATCGGTATCTCAAACCGAGAGCTTCTTTTATATACGTAATGTGTGTTAATGGATTGTAAAAAGAAACAAGGATATATCCAGAACAAAAAATACTTGGATGACTATTTCAGTATGTCTCCTAGTCCTGCTAGAAAGAAACGAAAACGCTCAGCATCTGATGAAGAGCCGACAGGTGACCTGCTGGAAAAATTGAGAACCGAACTGCAAAAAAGCGAGGAAGAAAGACGTGATGTGTCAGCAAGGTGAGATCATATTCTACAGAACCATTAATGGCAATTTATAGGCGATTGTCTACCAGATTAATTTGCGAGGCTTAAATATTACTGTTTCTTGCAGAGTATTAAAAGAAATCACTTATGCGAAGCCCACTAATGATAAAACGCTGTTTTATCGCTATTGTTTATTTACTACAAACGTCATCGTCAATTGATATGAAATATATATGTAGTGTTCAGTATTTATCTCCATTGAAAATACATAGTGTTCAGTATTTATCCCCGTGGAATACACATAGTGTTCATTATGTATTCCCATTGAATATACTTAGTGTTCAGTATTTATCTCCATAGTTCTGTTAACAATACGATATTTGAAACAAAACACGTAATTAGAGGTACTAATCGTCAAGTTATGAAATTTATATGTAGCGCTCTTCAAAGGCGATTAAATAATAACGTTTATCCTAAGTAACGGTTAGCCTAGAAGTAGGCTAAAGTTAAACATCAAAACCTCGAATGTTGCACACAATATATTGTTTTGTTGTATAGGTATTTTGGTGGATGACGATATCGGTTTACTATTAATAATCAATGTTATGTTTGTAGGCTTGCGGAAGCACTTAAAACGTCACGTTAATCACAATGTTTGAAAAAGCATTAATTGGATTGTTAAGAAAAAATGTATTTGATAACTTCAGCAATAAGAAACACCGTAATTGTTTCGTATTACAGACTGGAGGAAACCAAGAAAACAATTGAAAAACAAGAACAAGAATTGAATGATACAAAGGCTGAAAAAGAAGACGCTTTAAGAAGGTTTCTTTAATGCATTTCTCTTTTTAAGTGCGATATTTACGTGCTAAACTTATGTTAAAGAATGTACATTCAGAGAAATGTAATCTTACAAACCTATACAATTTTTTCTATTGAATTTAATTTCTTAATTATATATATTAGAACAGTAGTTAAAGTTTTATTTTCTATGCAAGAATTGTAAAAATAATGTACGGTCTTAAATTGTGCATGCTTCACATTTCTGATATTGCGTGTTGGAATAAATATCTGATAAAATTTGATTATTTGAAACATAAGTTGAAAACCTTCCATTCATTCGACTCCATATACATATTTCGCAATTATTATACAACTACATTGAAAAGATATACTCTGATGGTGTGGTAAACGGAATCGAAAGATCGCTGATACGTTATAAGAAAGCGAATCATATATGAACCATCCGACACAAACTTTTGAAACAAATCGAGGTATACTGTGTATTCAGATTGAGTGCAATGATGTCTGTAAAACTGCGGGACAACAATCCCAACATCGCCGACCTCAGTGATCAGTTCAGACCTACAAAACTGGCGGAGATGTTCAGTGAACTGTACGACAACGAATGGACGGACGCTTTCGATGTTTTGAACAAAGATTTTACTGAGAGGCAATCCATAACTATTCTGCTGGATATTGTGATGGTATTTTGCAGCTTTTGTATTACACATTTTTATACAGAAGTATATATTATTGAGTAATTCGTGTCAATCTGATCTTAAAACTGGAATATAAATTTAACAAAAAATCAAACTGCATATTACTAGTATGTTATTTCAGCATGACATTTATAATTAGCACACTGCCAATTTGTTTTAAGTCATTGCGGGATCTAACTTAACCAAACCATTCTTAAGTTTATGAGGAAAAAAAACAGACTTGGACAAAATATACGTTGCGTTTATAAATCTTATCATCGCCATTTTCTTATATTGTTAAAACATCATTGCAAATAAATTACTGAGTAATACAAACGTTCAAGTATCACGTACAATGATCATACCATAACACTTTAAAGAACTATGTTTGTGTTAAATTTAATGTCTTAAAAATGATTGGTACAAAAGGGCCGCGCAGCTAAATGCATTTTTTTTCAGGAGATATATGGGTTCTGTGAAGACAAGTTGGACGGTACATGGAAAGTGGTGTCAACGTGGTACCTCGATGAGGTTTGGACTTTGGAATGTACATTCAAACATTGAAAAGATGTATATATGGCTTCGATTTTGATTCGGCCTTATAAATATATTTTAGATTAACAAGTTTAATTGGTATATAGATATTAATGCAACAATACCGGATTTATCTGCAACAGGTCTATTATGTTAATCGATGCTCTATAATTATATTAATATACCTTGTCACAAAACCTCAAGATATCACAATCTCACAATTTAATGATCTATTCCAGTCTTTACCAAACGCACAGCAACTTGCCAAGACTCTGAAAGATTCACGAAAGACGCTCGTTCAGGGGATGACAGAGGACATGACCCAGGTTGGTTTATTAAAACATATTAAAGGTTCAAATGTGTCAGTTTAAAAACAGATCGGTCTGCAACTGTATTACAACAAAAATTATGTTATATGTAATCATTTATGTATTTATTTATTGAATAATTTAATACGTATGTTTACACTGTTCAATATTTATACAATACATGCATGTGGATTTCAGAGATTAATTGAGAGACTTAACTCAATGTGTGGCATATCAAAGCTGCAAGAGTTGCTTTCCTCTGAGAAAGCGAAAGAGTACATCAAACAGTGTGTTAAATTGTCTCTACTTATGTGTGCCAACGACCCGCCCGTCGTCATCGTATGTCCAGGTATGTCATATCTATGTCGAAGGTTGTAGACAGTTCTTTTTGTTTCATTCAGAAAACGTCTTGCCTTACGACTCAGGAAATGTTATTATTTTAATACGAATTTCGAACATATATGTAATACATCTAATGTTAGAGAGATTGTGTTTAGTGTAACAATATAAAACGACCCTTTAAGGATTGTTTTGTTTTTGTCTTATATAATAAAAATCAAGTGACCATTATACCACATAGCCATAGAAAGGCCAGGAAATATTTGTACGCATTTAAAGCATTTATTGTAATCATATATTACATAATAAACGGAACAGATACCTTACTGAGTGTAACAATGAACTACTTATCATGTATGTCTTGTAATAAGCAGAAATGAACAGAGATGATGAAGAACCAAATGACAACAAAACGCAACAGAACGCAGATATCTCTGTGGACAAGGATTCCCGAAAACAAGAAACTGCATGTAGTCTGCGAGCAGTATTCAATAAGGACCATTTTAAAGAGTATACGACACGAGGTGCCTTCTTGGAGTACGTCGTCTGGCCGGTGATGTATCTGCACCAGGGAGGCCCCATGCTGGGAAAGGGTGTGGCCCAGGGGACACGGGGTAAAGAATGCAGTGGGGAGGAAGAAAAGTGGACATGGAAGAGAAGACAGGTCTAAGAGAGTGACACTACGATGTTTAATGAATACTATACAGTCTTGTGGTATTTGACTAAAATTCAATATGACTAGATACTCCTTTTATTATTGCAACAAGGATTGTGCGTTTGGATTCTTTTTATAGAAAAAGTGTACAAATACCTTTCTTTAAAATTATTCGGTAGAACATGTGTATTGCGTTTATACAAATATAAGCTGTTCACATACATAGATATATGATGTATGAAATGGAAATTAAAACATAAGTTAATTTGTGACGGGGTATCGTGGCATCTACCATTCCGAAATTCCCCACATCAGTAGCGGATTGCTAGAAGATGTTTTAAACAGTAACTAGTAATTTACGTCAATTTCATAATATATATATATTTTGCACAAGCTCGGTGATGCTTTCAACTCAGTATTTGGATGTGACAATTAAGATTTCATTATAAATTCGGAACGCAATTTTATAATAAGGTGTTAACCGTCAAGAAGTAAATACACATATTTGATATTATGACGATATTATCCAACGTACTTCATATAGCCATTATAAATCACGACTAAAAGTCCTTTGCGTACACTAAAATCTTATATTTGATAATAAAGTATACCATACGAACATCCACCTTCAACTTAAAAAGCAAATCTATATAATGGTCGTAAACCCCACGAAATCTTCGTCATAATGGAGACGTAAGCACCCAACCAATCCATATAATTGTTGAGATTCAGTCAGGTCAGTTTTTCTATGATTGGACATAGCACATCACCCAGGATAATAATATTGATACGAGTGATCGTTCAGATCTTATTCAAATTGTGAGTAATACCGCACCATGTAGATATTGAGTTCCATCAACACGAAAACAATCTATACGATAAAGATGTTATGCGTATAAACATCTTTTTGAACGCTTACCCACAGAACTATTATACACGTGTACCATCCGATAGTATAATTGAGAAACACAAATGCGTCTCCATGGATTTATTAATATGAACATACAAGCGTACCAACCCAAAGAAAGATTGAGATTTTCATGAAAACCCACAGAATAATGGTAATGGACATTGAAACGTACCATAGAATATTAAATTTAAATGTAATCATTATCCTTATAATTCTTAACACATGAACATACCAACTCACAAAAAAATTGGGACACACGAACATACAACATTAGCAAATAAATGGCATACGATTATGCTATTTAAACGATAGAAAAGCCAAATTAAAAAAGAAAATGCATTTTTACATGCAAACCATGCGAACCTCAAAAGTCAGTATTGCAGTTCTGCATAACTGCACTGCACTGTTTGAAATCGCAATCTCCCGGGCACGTCTAAACCTGTTGAAAATGGGCGCTTACTTTTTTCTAAAATCATAATAAATAATACACTTTCATTATTTATCGTGAGGGTAGGGTGGTGTGCGGGTGAACACAATACTCAATTTTGCTAATACCAGTAATAATTTTATATCAAAAGAAAGTGTGTTTTATTTTAAAACAGAAGACTTTTTTTACAGTCGATGCTAAAGCAAGCTCTAATAAACAAACTAGGTTAAATATGAAAAAACTACAACTAAGTTTTAAACTATTGACATAAGTATTTTAGCACAAACAAGTATGTCTCAATATTTTTATTACCTGTATAATGTCCAATCTTTTTTTTTCCTTTCTGGTGCACGCTCTAGTAAATTTTGAGTCGGCTTGGAAATTATTAATAAATTCACAATTGTTACTTTTGTTTTTATTTGCTTTGGTCGAAAAATGGGGTAAAGATATCCGTTAAACAAATGATAAAAAATGTTGGCCTAACCGACAAAGCAATTTACTTCCTCTTTCGATTTCGTCGTTCTCAATGGGTCAGCGTAATACTTATCAAGTTGTGAAATTAGATGTTGAAGAAGCCGATTCGGAGAAGGAAGACGCTATAATGGTTCAATCAACGAAATGCAGTATATCTGGATACTTGAAAAGTAAGATTTCGTTTTTTTTTTATGATTTAAGCGGAAAACTGAGTTTGAAGTAAGTTTGACTTAAGTTACATTATAACAATATAATGTTTAATATAGATTTAGTTTCTTAGAACTAATGTATCTTCCTTCGAGATATCGATACAATGGTATACATGTTAAAGGTTTTGTTAACGTTCCCGTAAAACAATGCTCTGTTTTTTAAGTTCAAAAACGTGTATGTACATGCTTGAGTAGATCTATACACTATTGTGTAATCAGAAACTAGCTCTTATTGGCTGGTTACTATGCAGTATGCACCACACATTATCATTTATAGACAGTTATCGGCCAAATGTGAAGTGTTCTGAGAAAACTGGGCAAAATGCTTGTGCGTAAAGTGTCATCCCAGATTAGCCTGTGCAGTCCGCACAGGCTAATCCGGGACGACACTTTCCGCCTTAACTGGATTCTCGCTAAGAAGAGACATCATTTAAACGAAAAATTCCATAAAAGCGGAAATTGTCGTCCCTAATAAGCCTGTGCGGACTGCACAGGCTAATCTGGGATGACAATGTACGCACAAGCATTTTGCCCAGTTTTCTCAGAACACGACACATATGTTATAAGGTCTTATCTAACATTCAAAAGAATTGTCCGGGTTTCCACCCTGCTCTTTGTAAAAGCGCCATGTACCTATGGTGACTCTTTATATTCCTTTGTTATATATTTTTATATTCCTTTGTTATATATTTTTATATTCCTGTGTTATATATTTTTTCCAGCAAATTGAGCTGATGGTTGCGTCGATTTGTTTCGACGATCGAGTGAGACCTCTGTTGAGTAACGCTGACGTCAAAGCGTACCTAGTAGAGTGCGCACGGCTGTGTCTGCTAATGGCGGCCTCTGACCCTCCTGTTGTTGTGGAGTGCCCGGCGAGGCCGGAACTGGGTCTGGAGGAACGCGGTAGGAACCGGAACTAGTTATATTGAAGCTAAGACTAGCTTTTTGTATCTAAATATAATTGAAGTTTGGGTATCGCTTCTGTTAACAATTAAATTGCCTTGAACTGGGCAATATTTTTTAGTGATATTTGGCATAAAAAATGTCCTACGACATTAACAACTTTACTTTTGCGCTCATTTTTCCTATATTGTCTACTAATCGATCGACATTATTAAATGGTGTGCCCAACCCAACGATTCTGGAAACCTTGAAACATACCATATGGTGTTGATAATAATATTCTCGTATGATGATATTTTTTTCAAGCAAACACGTTTTTTTTTCTTTTCAGTACTTGAGGCCAAACAACGAAAGTCATCCCAGAGTACAGTTCGCAAGACCGGAATGAATGTTCACGCCAAGACTCGTGCCAGCGGTACCCGGATGCAGTTTAACAAGACCATCTACAAGGAGTACACTTCCCGTGGAGAGTTCCTGGAGTATGTCGTCTGGCCGGTCATGTACGTCAATAAAGGCGGGAACATGTTGTCAAGGGGCGTTGCTCAGGGTGCATTTGACAAAACACTGCCCCTAAAAGAAGGTCCGTGGATTTGGTGGAAATAGTTGGGTGAATATGTTACCTAATGCTCATAAAGAGATTTTTAGAGTCAAAATGACCTTTTCACAAAAAGACGAATCAAACATTTTACAGGCGAAAGTTCAAGCCAGGTTTCACAAAAATGATGTCTTTAAATCAGCGCGAATTATACAACGAACGGGGATCTTCATAGTAAATACAGTTTTATTAATGGTAATTGACACTGGGAATTTTACAAAGTATAACTTGTTTTTAACTCGAAACGATGAAGCAATATAAAGTATCTGTTATTGCCAAAAATGTCTACAACACCTGATCTACTCATATAATGTCAAATATTCTGCATATGTTGAAAAATTGAAAAGGTTGGTTATAAAATAAAGTACCTAACTGGTGTAAAAATGTATTTTTCGGACATAACGAGCAGAGATGGTATGTGAATGATGAAGATTGTAATATTATGGATAAATTATCATGTTGTATCAACTATATAAATATCAGGTACACATCGTCTTGTACTAGTGTTTTGTAATGCCATTTTGGATTATGTGCTGACCTACTGAAGGCAACAGTTTCGTCGAATATTCATGATTAACATTTACAATAGCATAATAAACAGCTACAAAATAAACGAATAAATACTTGACAGCATTTATTCATCGTGAAAATATTAATTACAACATATTTAACACAAATACTCATATGACAATTCACGTATAAAAAATTATTTTAAAATATGTGAATCATACTCTATTCAAACCAGATTACGTATCACAGGTAAAACACATTTCAACTCAGAACCTACTTAAGTCAAACGCCAAATACGAGTTTTCCACTGAGAACACTGCTATTGTATATTTCTGAAAAATAAATATTAAACATCTTTTTATTCTTCACCATGATAAAAGATCTATAATGTAAAACAACTTACGTTTTTAAATAACGTATACACATTTTAAAAAAGGATGTGTTGACAGATTTGCAAAATGATATTATCCCAAAAAAAGTCATTCCAAAAAAGAAACAATCGAAAATAACTCGCAACTATGATGATTATTAAAAATAATGTACGGTTTATGTATAATTATTAAACATAATAAATCTAATCATGAATCAATATATTAAATAATATCATAACGCGTTTGAAACGCTTTTCATCCATAATTTGGAGTAAACGTTTAATATAAACATGTTTTTATGTTCAGTCATATTTTTTTGTATAATGAAAATAAACGAAATATCGCAAGAACGTTCTCGATGTTCATAGTCATTTTACCTACCATGGCACCGTATATGCACCCGTGTCTGCATGTTCACAAAGCATTTTTGTAACTATTTACTATTCAAAAAGTCGCGGCAGCTTAATCATTTTTCAAGTTCTTGTTTAGACGATCAAATATGTGAATTTCAAATCATTTTATGATGAAATATGTGTTTTTCGCTGCAACTGCTCATGTCAAATACAACGTTCGACGATCTGGTGCATATCCTTAAATATTAATGAAGGAATATTCAAGTACCAATTTTGAAATTAATTGTCATCCCATAAAACCACCTTTTATGTGGAACTAGTTCGCGTCAGAATACGGTAAAGTGAAATAGTCCCACCAGCGGACTCTTCTCCGTCTGCTGCCCGTATATGGTGAACGGCTGACCGGCAGGTGGCGTGGTGACCGTACCCTCGAACACGTGATTCTCGTCCATCACGAGATCTTTGTACATGAGACTTGCCTTGACGATGTTTTCACAGCCCATGACAACGGTGATGGTGGAGTTTGCCGGAAGGTCCTTCCAGAGGGGCTTGAAAAGCGTACACTTCAGCTCGAGCGCCGCGTCGAAGGCAACCGGAAATCCTGAGTGCACGTGACTAGCCTGGTTACAGTCGATTAAAAACGTAGCCACCGGTCGGAAATTACCGGCGTCGTCTTCCTTGCCGAACAGCGTAAATTTGTAATACCCTTCGAAAGGAAATCGCATTTTGATAGAAATCCCATGTTCCTTCGCAGTGACAAGGCAGAAGTTAGTGAGGTCGGTTTTTTCGTCGATGTGCTCAAGTTTAGTCATACATTTCACGCTGCGTTTTGTTTTTATGGGTAAAATCATTTCACCGGAATTGCACGTATACTCACAGCACTTCGTAATCTCGGAACTAAAACCAAACTTTTGATAGTTCGGCACGGCGCCGTAGATTCTGAAATTTGGCGGAAACTGCCGAAGTTCCTCGAGTACGTCGACGCACTTAAGTATATAAGTGACCAGTACCTCGGACTTTCCAGCAGCGTCCAGGCTTTTCTGACCATAGATGTTCAGAATGTAGTCTACTTGTTCCGGTGGACGAAGGATGATCTTAAGCGTCCGGTTGTTCAGTTTGCACGCGAAGAAAAACTGGTCCAGGTTCCGGCTGCCGTCCTTTCTCTGAAACAAACATGTCATTCATCTACATGTATTGCGAAAACGGTTAGGAGATGATTAAGAGATTAAAATTGATTTTATGAACAATCCTTATTATCCTAAAGAAATTAACATTAACCACCAATATTTTGACTCAAGCAAACCTACAATCAACGTTGAATGTAGACAAAATTGTAACGTTTGTTTCATAAAAAGCTTCCATGTAAATTGGTTACTACCGGGTAATTGATCTCGTCACTAAGCTCATTGCATTCGTAGTTCAATGGCCTGTTCATACTTAATGTGACTAACATATACGAACAAATGAGCATTGCACATATATTGTTTCTAACCTGGATATGTACAGATATTTAAACTGTTATCCAAGTCGGAGTGAGGATGCTTATATTTAAAAGAGCATCACGTTGGATCTACAGGACTAGCAAACTAAAAGAAATTATGAAGCAACTGGACCTTGTGCAGGTCAGGTTGAGAACAATGACCAATATTCACGTTATACAACCGTTCGACTCAATGAGGAATGAGGATAGTTTCTCGCCAGGCCCTATAATCTGTCTGAAGTTTGGTCATGAAAATATTCATACGCCCATTCTCCCCCTTACTCTGATTCAATAAGGCAGTTAACAGTTTATGTACAGGTATGTGCACTCTGACAGTACTCGTAAACCAGTTATCACCAGTAAAATAGTTGGTAAACTGACCTCGTAGATAGTACTCAATTAATGAGAGAATGCCGAAAAATTCGAATTACAAAAACAAATCACACCACCTGGAATTGAACTGAGTACTCCTCGAGTATGTCCGCCACTTCCTGCAGCTGTATCTCGATCTCGCGTCGCACCGTGATGATGTGATGCTGCGTATGCGTCACCGGCTTCACGTCCCACTCCAGAGCCGCGCGCTCGAGCTTCAGTCTGAAACAGTGCGCGCGCATGCGCGTGACGTTACCGGAAGCATTTGAATGTGTTAGCTTACAGATAATGCACTGAAGGGAATTTTTAAAATTGTGTTTTAATGGTCAACAGAAGCAACGGTTTCCGGTTCAGAGTTCCTTTTATTAAAAAATAATTGGAAGATCGGAATGTTTACGGGAACATAATCGGTTTAATGAGTATTTGGATGAGGTGGTTCCTGAATGCTCTCTCCTAGAATTCTTCGCATGCCGATTGTCAAATATTTTGTCTTCGTTTCCATTGCCATGTTCATAAGTCAGTATGTCTTGAAAATATTTTACCACATCCCCCACCCCCTACACACGTGAACGAAGTACTCGCCTCTGATTAAAGGAGTTGGCGCTGACAGGGGACGACAGGAGCTGCCACTGGGCGCTCGCTCGCAGGTCGTTGTCCATGAACGGGAAGTGGTCGACTATCATCTTGTCAGGGTCCACGATGAAATAAAACTCCTGTATCGCACAAGATATAACTTTCAATATAAGAAACAAAAGCTATGGTGAAATAGGTGTTGGATTCTTTTGAAAGGGTATACATCCGTTAAATGAAATAAAAGATAAAGTAATGTCGATATTTAAACACAAACGCCGTAAATCATTTCCCAAAATGGTATTATGTTTCGGTCAGTATGCTGTTGTCATTGTTTTTGATGTTGCGGTTGCATTTTCTTTTGTTGCTGTATATTTACAAACTTTATGTCCATTAATAATAAACACGTGAATAATACGATGTTCATATTGATCACAAAAGAAGATGCTCTCCATTAACTTGACAGCACGCACAACCTTACACACACAGAGAGATTCCTTACTTGAAACTGGCGGCTCCAGTTCCGCTTCCGGTCCACGAGACCGGCTCCCCAGGCGCAGTCGATGAGGAACCAGTTTTTGTTGATGTAGACGGCGTTCCAGAAGTGCCACAGATGTGACTCGGTGAAGTTGATGATGTCGCCAATCTGATACTCGTAGCCCTTCACGATCCCCTGAATGACCTGCACCGGAATACCCTCGAACCTGACAAGTAGATCATTTCAAACTAGGGATGTGACAGGTAAACCGGTTAACCTACTGAAACGATCAGACAAACGGTTACACTGATATGACCACTAATCTAATCAACGAAAGCTATCTTAAATTAATTTCGTTTTAAATGAGAGTACATGTAAGAGGAATTAAAAAAGTTACATTTAAGGTTGTTCAATTAACCGGTTGGATACCGGTTACAAGAATAAGTTAACCTGTTATGTTTTTGTATTCTGTTGCATCCCTATTAAAAACTGATATATCTAATGTTTAAGTTCTAAATAAATCGTAGCACAAAAAGTTTGTTTCGCATGACCATGTATGATTCATGCAATAAAAGTAGGTTTTTAGGTTATGGTTTATATTTATATTTTAATACAGGTGCGTTTACAGATTGTAAACCTGAAACAAGGTACGTCGGGTAAGTTGTTACACACATGCGTTAGTCAACTACCTGTTTACTTTAACAAACGTTGGCATTGTTGTTGCCACTGCAACGCTTGATCGGTCAAATTAAAAAAAAATCAAAATGTCAACGCTGGCATAACGAGCCGGAAGGTTTTGAATATCAGTACACTAATAGTCATATCAATACATTCTTAATAGAGTAACTATTCCTGAATTCCGTTTTTCTTTTAACTTCACTCAATCATAACGAAAAAGAGCGCAAACAAATGAGCCCGGTTCTGGGAAAACTGGGCTTAATGCATCATATGCGTAAAGTTTTGTCCCAGATTAGCCTGTGCAGTCCACACACGCTAATCATGGACGACACTTTCCCCTTTTATAGAATTTTCGTTTCAAGGAAGTCTCTTCTAAACGAAATCCAATTTAGGCGGAATATGTCGTCCCCGATTAGTCTGTGTGGACTGCACGGGCAAGTTTGGGACGACACATTACGCACATGCATTAAGCATCGGTTTTCCCAGAGTGCGGCTCAAATACAACTTGTGTGCATGCTCACTTGCACATGGCCTGCATGAGGCTGGCGTATCCCTCTGAGATTGTGAGACCGGACTGCAGCACGCCCTCGGGCTCCACCGACTGGAGCTGCGACTCCCCGTAGTATCCCTCCACGTCAAACCTGCACACACGCATAGAATGGCGGGTTTAGTAAACTTTATTTGAAACGCGTTCTGGGAAAACGGGGTTTAATGCATGTGCGTAAAGTGTCGTCCCAGATTTGCCTAATCAGAGATGACTCTTTCCGCTTTTATGGTATTTTTCGTTCGAAGGAAGTCTCTTCTTTGCGAAAATCCAGCTAAGGCGGAAAGTGTCTTCCCTGATTAGCCAGTGCGGGTTGCACATGCTACTCTGGAACGACATTTTACGCACATGCATCAGAGCCCGTTTTCCCAGAGCGATGTTTATTTTATCATACATACCGATTCGGCGCCAAGAGACGTGAGAAGTTCTCAAGCTCAAAGTTACCGTAATTTCATATTTTTAAAATATCCAAAATGCATGCTTAAGTTTTAAGTTTTTAAAATTACCTGATTAACGATCAACTTAATAATGACAACTGTTGAAGTCAAGAGTCCAGGTCGTATGTCGTAAGATGAACTTATGGTATGATTGAGATTAACAAACAAACTATATTAAAATTAGCGAATATACCCGTTTGATCGAGATGGTCAGTTGTGGTGACGAAATTCAAACCTCTGTGTTAACAAACTTTACGCAACTATTACCTCGTAGTTGGATAATGTTTGCAATTCAAATAAAAGCAATCAATAAGAAAAACAGAACTGTGTAAGTACGTAACAAATGCATTCATACGCAATGTTGAACGTGATCCACCGGTAGAACATTCGCACGAGCTGCAGGTGGTTTTCCGCTCCTGACTTCAGATACGTCACCAGTGACGCAATCGACTCACGTGCTCGGAACGGCGCCTGATCAAGGGAATCACACCATTGTTTTAAACGGTACAATCGGGTACATTAAAGAACCAAATAAGAGGTACAAAAGTGACGAAAACACATAACAGCACCTGAGAAAAGCATTTAAATACTATAATTCGCAACTTCCGCTAATTTCTCATATTCTGACCATTACAAACTACAGGTACTATCCCAAGTTACCTTGACGGCGTGCTTATCAAACAGGTTGAATTGGTGCGTGTTCTGCACGATATCGCGCTTCCGGTAGGTAGGCGGCCGGGGTTCCGGTTCCTTGTCGAGGTCCTGTACAGCCCGGTCCTCGAACGCCCAACCGGATGTTGTAATCCCCGTAAGATTGAACTTCTGTGGCGAGAAGCAAAATGAGCCCCCACTCTGGGAAAACGGGGCTTAATGCATGTGCTTAAAGTGACGGTCCAGATTGCAGTCGCACAGGCTAATTGAAGACGACACTTTCCGTCTAGACTGGTTTTTCGGTAAGAAGAGAGTTATTTTAAACGAAACATTCCATAAAAGTGGACTGCACATGCTAACCTGGGACGATACATTACGCACATACATAAAACCCCGTTTTCCAAGAGCGCGTCTCAAATAAATGTTCATCGTTGAATACATTGTAGACAAAAGGATATTATCTTTTTTACAATATCATAATACATGTATTTGATGCCAGCGAAATAATGTTTGGGCGTTTTTGTGACCCCCGTGAGATTAAAATTGTGTGGTGAGAATAATTTAATGGCCATAGTTGAAAACATGGTAGAAAAACAATTGCCGTTTTCTTTCTTCCAATACCTTTTTAAAGTTAGGGAGTCAGTATTTAGGTATTTTGTGAACCCCGTAAGATTGAAATTCTATCGCAGATTTTAAGTGTAAACTGGGATTTACCGCTGCTGTTGTATTTATTCATATTAAAGAAATAACCCAAAGCATCGTTTATGAAAACGACCCAATGGTTACGCTCTATTGGTCATTGTCGGCTCTGGTACTACTTAAGAGTTCCCCGGATAATCTTATGTTTACTTCAAAGCACCCGGAGTACGGAAAATATACGTAAACGTACCCCGGAGTATGGCCGGTTGCGCAAGCGTATTTCCCATACCCGGGGTACATTGTATTATACTTAAGAGTACCTTGGTACTTTTAAGTAGAAACTGAGCCGACAACGAACAATTGAGCGCAACTTACCGCCGGGTTGCGCACGGTGGGTTGATGCGCCACGTTGACTCGTTCCTGTGTTTCCGGTTCGAACACGAACTCGCCGTTGCTGTCAATGTTCTGTTGCTGGATGAACTCTTGCTGGAGCTGCTCCTCGCGCAACATCCGGTTGGCCTTCTCCTCCATAGCGACCAGCTCCTGGTGCTTCTTAGCGACCTGGTACAGTGTTGTCAGCAATTTAATTGTTACATTATCATCCACGGTATAAGTATCATTTACATCATTTAAAACAACCAACAGTTCGTGATTATTGGCCGCCTGGAATAGACATGGCATCACTTTCATGTCAGCATGTCATTTACAAGATCATCCAAAATTATCATCATCATCAGCAGCAGCAGAAGCTGCAGCAAAAATTCATTGATATTTAGCCACGTGGTAAACTGCCAATCTTCGTCAACATTTTCATACGCAGCAGTCGCAACAGTAGCGCCAGCCACACCAACATCATACTTAACATCACCATCATATTCATCGTTAGCTTAAAATATTTGCCGATTATTTTCAGCTTTTGATTATCATCATCAACAACAAAACAGATCGACGTCGACGTCAATATCACAGCAGCTAAGTCATAATCATCAGCATTTTTCACAAGCAGCAGCAGATCCACGAGTACCACAACCAGCTTCGTCCCAAACAACAGCATCTATATGAGCATTGTTCTGAGAAAACGGAGTTTAATGCGTGTGCGTAAAGTTTTTCATCATATTAGCCTGTGCAGTTCGCACAAGCTAATCATGGACGACACGTTCCGCCTAATCTGGATTTTTGCTAAGAAGAGACTTCCTCTTAACGAAAAATACCATACAAGCGGAACGTGTCGTCACTGATTAGCCTGTGCGGAGTGCACAGGCTTATCTGGGACGACATTTTTCCCACATGCGTAAAACCTCATTTTCCCAGAGCACGACTCATATCTTTATATCATTATCTTATAACAATGTAGCTTAAATATTACAACAACACAGGTTTAATATAAAGCAACATACCTCGGCCTGTATCCGCGCCTGCTCCAGCTTGAACCGCGTCTCATCCTCCTTGACCAACCGGAAGTTGTGCATCTCCTGGGAGCGCTTCTCCTTGAGCCGCTCGTCCTGCATGCGTCGCAGCTCCTTGTTTTTCATCTGCCGCTCGAATGACATCTCCTCTGCAGCGCGCGCCTTCATGCCCTCCTGCGGTAAGATATACAACTGAGCCACGCTCTGTGAAAACGGGGTTAAATGCATGTGCGTAAAGTGTCGTCCCATATTAGCCTGTGCAGTCAGCACAGGCTTAAAAGGGACGAGCCTGTGCAGTCAGCACAGGCTAATAAGGGTCGACACTTTCCGCATAAAGTGGATTTTAGTTTAGAAGAGACTTCCTTTGAACGAAAAATTCCATAGCGGAAAGTGTTGTCCCTGATTAGCCTGTGCGGATTGCACGGGCTAATCTGGAACAACACTTAACGCAGAAGCATAAAGCCGCGTTTTCCCAGAGCGCGGCTCAACTAGTTTTATTGTTTGAAGTGAAATAAGCAAAAATACCAGTGAGATACCATTCGAAGTTCACGGCCCGGTCATTTCCCGATTTAAGACAGGGAATGAAACGGATCGTAAAAGATTCTGGACACAAAACTGTGGAAATACGTTTTAAATACGTTATTGTGTTGACGTCATGAGTCCTATGGGATGTCCAATTCAATACATGAAACATAAATTTGACCACTTATTTTGAATTGGTTAAAATAATTGCATTAAATGTATTTGTAATTTTGAACCTGAATTTCTCTTGCACCCAAACCTGCTTACGTGTGCGACCAACATGTAAGTTATGTACCTTGACCAGTTATGTACCTTATCAAAATTAAACGTATGTGAAGATTTAATGAAATAGATGTTTGAAATATCTACATGCTGCACCCAAACCTTAACCGCAACAGAACGCTAAGCCAATGCCTACGTATTGGTTAGTGGTATAGATTGGACAAGTTGTGTCAGTGGAATATTCAAGGTTAATCAGTACGTATCCTTTACTTGTGATATATGTGTTCATGTATGCTCTAATAAGCCATAAGATTCAACATTGAATGCCATCGTCATCTTGTAAAGATGTTTTTAAATTAAAGATTTCAACAATGTGTTGGTTTGGGTAGATTGTTGTAATTCACTCGTGATCATTGACAATAAACATTTTCACTCATGGTTTTGCGAATCGCAAAAAAANCACTCGTTAATCTACCGAAAACAAATAATACAGAATTATCTTTTTATACAATATTTTATGACACGTATGTGTATTTCGAAGGTTTTTTATAGGTTCAACAACCTCTCCACGAGTGCATCTATAGGGTGGGTAAAATGTTATGACATGTGAAAATGCTAAGTACCTTTATAAAGCTGTTGGTTCCTCCGGTTCGCCCGTGGTACTGCACAAGGCCGTGCTCCTGTATAGTGAAGTCATCGTCACCCATGTCCGACAACTCCGTCATCATCACCTGGTGGGATTGCTTTGCCCTTTGTTTCGGGCGGCCCGCCGGCGGGGGTTCGTTTAAAGCCGACGAACTGCTACCCATGATTATATCCGGTGTGTGATGCTTTGCACGAGTTAGTTTAGCGGTTTAAGAGCTAGCTTGGTGTTTTGATTTGTTTTGTCTCTATATGTTTTGCTTTGTTCGTCTCTATATGTTTTTCTTGGTTTCGTCTCTCTATGTTTTGCGTTGTTTCGTCTCTATATGTTTTGCTTTATTTCGTCTCTTTATTTTTTTGTTTTGTTTCGTCTCAATATATAACGCTTTGTTTGGAAAACTTCGACGATTCGGTCAATATAGGCGTTATCTGCTTGCCTGGTAACTTAAACATCACAAGATCCACATTTTTGGGTTTCTTTTCCTTAATAATATAACGAATCGAGTTTACGACTTTAAACATTCCAGCTTTCTGGAATAAACGATTTACAAACTCAAAAAAGTTGCGGTCTTACATAAATGCCGCCACATTTCACCCATATTGACAGGGTGGGTTCACCCACCTTAGCAAACGATGAATCCAACAAATTACCAACTTTCAAAAATCCAAACGAAACAAAATGGCACCACAATAAATTGTTAAGCAATTCCTTCGTCACGAACAAATCCGATTCACTTAGCATTACATATTAAAAAGTCGCGAATAGCATATCCTTACACTATTTGTATTCCTCTGTCAATAAACCCTTTTATAATCAAAGAACGTTCAACCTTTAGCAATTAATTTGTTTGAATACTAGTAATAAGTAATATTTCCCAACCATTCTAAACATTGAGGATTAAATCGGTCAATGAATATATGCAGGTATTGTATTTCAAACTCAAAAATGTACACACTTTTGTTTTCGGCGAGTCGCTGAACCGCTGCGAATACGACACCACTCTTTGTTTTAGCGACAGTGTACGTTCATCGCTTGCTAACCTTATCAAGCCCCTCTCATATGGAAGGGTTTATCCGCCAGTACATGCATATTGCTAAATGGCAATTGCATATTGCTTAATGGCAATTGTTTATTGCTTATTGACAACTACATTTTAATATATTAAAACTTGCATTTGAATTCTGTTACAATACAACTGTATTTGTGTTTCTTGCATTTGCTGTATAAACAATGCATTATGCATGCGCCTTAATGCTAATGTTTATAGAAGGGAAAATCCACAAGTCCATTCATGTTGCTAAATGACAATTGAATATTGCTTAATGACAAGTGCATATTGCTTAATTACAACTCCATGTTGACAAATTACAATTGCATGTTGATATATGACAAATGCTTTTTCTATAATGCTATTCGTTATCAACATAATGTTTGTACATTTCAACTTTACACTAATGATTACACTAGCAATTACACTAGTAATTACACTAGTAATTCAACAAGACGAAAGCAATAAGCACTAAGCATGTTGCAAGTCATGACGCAACATGAAGTTAATCCAATGCGACATGACAATTTGTAATGTGTAATTCATATAAAGCGGAGAACCAGAAATATCGGGATTATTAAACTCCAAGCTATATATCGACTTATTAAATCACTGGCTATTTCTGTCGAAATGCCCCGTCTCTGCGAGTCTGTGAAAAAGCCAAAAGCCGGCTGGTATTGTTTACACAAGCAAATCGAAGTATGGTTAATAAGTTTGTTGGTCAGTACTTTTGTACATCCGTCTTTACCTGTCAGCCACAAAAGAAACGCTGAGTATTTACACAGATGGGTTAATTGAAATCAAACGATATTTTGTCGATCTTATGCAGTTATTTAATTTCTTAGGATTTCGAAATACTGGCAATGACGCGGTGGCCGCACTAGTTATTACAGTTGCAGTACGCAACTGTATCTCTTACTATTGCATCTCTTACGGGGCTTGAGTTCGTCGGGATGGAGTAAGTTGCGTAACATCTCAAACGTATTAGATTGATTGGTGGATGGATAATTGAATGGATGGATATTGATTGATAAATTGCTTGATTTGTTTTAGACTTTGTAAGCCTCATGTGGCTCACTGGCTAACAACCTGAAATCACCGCAGGTTAAGCGTACGCTTTAATCTTAAGCAGACCGCGGATTTGACTGACTGTGATGGACGTTAGTCTATCGTACGTGAGGTACTTTTCATACCACTTAATATTTTGACCAACACACGCATATGGAACAATAAGCGCAAGTGTTACCGAAAAAAGTTAGCAGAGAACATTAATTGTTATAAACAATAATATGAACATTTGTATGCTCCGCTAAAAGATTTCACTGAAGCATTATAGTCGCTGCTTTATTCGTCCGTCCGCAGTGGTTGATACACGTGATTCTCACCTAGGCAACCCAGGCTGAATATCCACTCACTGAGCATGCGAGATTGGTTGGTGGTCGACATACCTCCCACAAAGCACAAAACCGCATCAAAACAGAAAATAATTTAGTCAAAACTGAATAGCTAAAAATATCAGCTATAATTCATATGAATCCCAACTTTCGTGTGTCTAGTTCGTTAGTTAGGTATTGCTTGGACACACTCCGGATCCTCACATAATGCAGTCTCAGGCGCTGAAGTACCTCATAAACTAGGTCATAAACTTGTTCATCAACAACTGTTCAGAATGCAATAAATCTTCATGATGAAAGCACAGAACACACACATAAAAACAAACACCGCGCATACGCGAGCACACATATAAACGCACACATATACGCTAACGCACACATGCGCACACGCGTGTATCGTGGTCGTACGTCACAGTACCGTATGTTTTGCAAGTTGCAAATAAATAATATTATTTATTTATTAACTAGTCTACACGAATACATCTCTTCACGAAGGGTATTATCAGCAAAACTAGTTTGGACGCAAATATTGTTTCGACAAAAGTAGTCTACACCCCGTAAATTATCATACACACGCCAGAGTTGTCTCCCTGTATAATAATTTGCGCTAGAATGCCAAATTTCTTATTCGTTCCCTGTAATGTAATAACGCATTTTTTGCATAGAAAGATGAATAAAGCAACAAGAAGATAGCCACATAAACAATTTAACAGAAATGATGCATTCGTCATGTACTGGCAAGAAAATAGGATTAACATACATCGAGTAAACATTATAATGAACTATGCAAGCCATATTGAAGAACTGATGGAAAAAAACTCGTCCCGTGTTTTCTTTCCTATGACTTTTGCAAAATGAAATTCAAAGTACTAATTCTATTGTAACATTTCAACACGTAAAGTACAGAGAGAATTTACATTACATTTTACTTTTTTACGTAAGAAGAAGAACTAATAAATTATAACAAATGAGTATACATTTGTCAATAAGACCCATGGATTCATTATAAAAACTGTCACTCAAACGTATCATTTCAATTAATATCATAAATAGAAAAATGCAATTATAAATGGCGACATGGAAAATCAATTGCATGATATACAATGTCATAAAGCAAAATGCAATTATAAATAGCAACATGGAAAATGAATTGTATGAAATACAATGCCATAAAGCATAATGCGAGAGCTGGCGGATAAACCCTTCCATACTCTCATGCAACCAGTTGGTAAAAATTATGTATGTGAATCTATTTTCACTCTATTATAACTAGTGTGATGTAACAAATCGGTATAAATTGTTTCAGTGAATCTATTTTCACTCTTTTATTACTAGTGTGGTGTATAGTTAGTGTTCATTATTTCGTAAACAAGATTTAATTGTATTTAAGAACCGTCTCAGGGGAGGAAAGTCCTACAACCCTTACAGGAGTCAATTAAGCTCTTAATGTGTATATAAATCCATACAATACATAATAAGTTGTAAAATTAGTTTGATATTGAAGGAAAGGAACTCAGCTGAAAGGAGATATCACACCATTGGTAAACTAGTTTCCACTCTAGTCAACGCTGCTTCCTTCTATGTCCTTAGAATAAGTTGAACCGTTCTTCAGATGAATTTGTAACATTCACATTTGTATATTATTTATAGTTTCGTCATCCAAAAAGGTGTATCAGTCTTGTTTCTCCATACTGCCGAAGACACCTTTTGGCTTTCGATCGACAATTTTTGCGTTAATTTCCCGACAAGGGCGCAATCAAATGCGAAAGCAGGCGTTACGTATGGAACTAAGTTACGGGCACAGTATCACGAACATAAATAACCCATATATGCCTATTGGACTCTCCCATCCTTCGAAATTGGATCAATTTATTTCCAAAATTAGGGATGTCTAGTATATGTATTTCTATATTTAGAATATTTCTTACAGAAATTCCTTTAAGCAAACATTGCAGACCCTGATGAGACGCCGCATCATGCGGCGTCTCATCTGGGTCTACGCTGTTTGCCAAGGCCTTTTTTCTTGATGCTAGGCATAAATGGGTTTAGTCTATATACTGAAAAGTTGTTTCTCATTTTTTGAGATGAGATTGATCATCATGCTTAATTTGGTGTGAACAGATTGTTTTCAGTTATCAATCTGACTCAACCGAAACCGAGTTTGAGGTGGAATAAATTCATATTCTGATAGCTAAGATTTGAGATTGTTTAAATTGCATAAATCAATCACAAACATCATTCAGGATTTTCAGAAAGTAGCTGCTTGCATAAACAGCAACTTTCTGTTTTTATTGTAGCATTCTATTTAAATTGGTAATACAGTTTGCTTTATTGAGTTGCAAAGAAATAAATGTTAACAATTAAAATTGACACACTGTTATAATCAAATCTAAAGAAAATACGTTTTTCTGAACCTGTCTGAAGAAGTATTATCAAAATCACTAACTTGTCTTCTTGAAAAAATATCATTGCTTACCCTGTCTAACATACTGGTTGTCTAATAGGCGGGACTGCTTAAACACTTGAATTTTTAGGTATAAAGATCAAATTACCTGTAAATGTAACCGCGCTCTGTGAAAACGGGGCTTAATGCATATGCGTAAAGAGTCGTCCCAGATAAGTCTCTGCAGTCCGCACAGGCTAATCAGGGATTCCCCTTTTATAGTATTTTTCATTTATAGGAAGGCGAAAAGTGTCATTCCTGATTAGCCTAAGCAGACAGCACAGGTTAATCTAGGATGACACTTTAACCACATGCATTATGCCTCATTTTTCAAGAGCGAGGAAATTACATAATATTGTTTGCCCAAATACGTTCATTACATGACATGTTCATAGATATAGACGCACACAGAATTAAACTTAATTAGAACTAATATACAGAGTACACTGTAACACAAGCTTGACAATCAACAAATAACAACAAATACAGAATAAAATAAAATCCTCAGCCCTTTCTAACACTTCAATAGTACCCGTCTTGGAGACTTAGATTATATCGTGGCAGGGCCAAGCCCAAGTTTTGAACAAAGTAACACAAGGGGTTAGCCCATTCATACGTTTTTGATGATAGAGTTAACAGCCAACATACAATGATGTTACAGACACAGGATAGTTTCTGATGTGAAAGCAGTTGCTTAAATTGGTTACTTTATGCAGCAAAATTGTTCACTGACTGACACATAACAAGAATGATTGTGGTTCTTTTTTCCCTTTATTCTTAAATCACATCTTTTTTTATAAGGTGTCCTATTAGATTTATTTTAATTTCAGTATCGTTAATTAAGAAAAAACAGTGTAAATGAACAAACCACTCATGTTACTTCAGCAATTTTCATAAAATGCTTAATCTTAACAATGTCACATTGCACTTATATTGAAATTGAGCCGCATTCTGGGAAAACTAGGCTTAATGCATGTGAGTTTAGTGTCGTCCCAGATTAGCCTGGGCAGTACGCACAGACTTATCAGGGACCCCACTTTCCGCTTTAATGGTATTTTTCGTTTAAAGAAAGTCTCTTTTTAATGAAAATCCAGTTTAGGCAGCGAGTGTCTTCCCTGATAAGCATGTGCAGACTGCACAGGCTAATCTGGAACAACTTTAAAAAAAAATGTATTAAGGTCAGTTTTCCCAGAACAAGGATCAAGAAATCATTTCCTGAAATAAACAAAACCCGAAAATTTCAAACATGTTAAAAAAGGCGTTTCATTTCATTAGCAACATTCCTAAAACCAATGCTTCCCAACTTTCGACATAAAACCATGAATACTGATCTACAAAACTGTTCAGGTATTTGAAATACCTGGTTAAAATGCTTTGTGTAAGATTTTTTTATCTTTAAAACAAAACTTCTAAAAACATTTCAGTCTGCTCCGAAAGTGGGAAAGCATGTTAATATTGGTCACCCATTTGCACTCAACAACAAAGTTGGATATGTAAAACATATATTGAAGCTCACAAATTTGATTCCACAAACATGACATGAAATTCTTGTGATATGGACTTGAAACTTATGGGCAACTATATTTCTTATGAGCCAAAATGAGCTCTATTATTATTATAATTACTATTTTTCAGTTATTGTTATTATCAGTCCGATGTCTTAAAATAAAAATAATCTAGCGGGAGAGAAATCCTTTCTATGCCATTTAAAACGAAAATTATGCATTTTTTCTAGCATTAAACTTGAAATTAAAGCAACAAGTGACAAAACAACAATGTACTTGACAAAGAATGATGCATAGACAATATAAGTGAGCCTCGCTCTTTGAAAAGGGAGTTAAATGCATGTGCGTTAAGTGTTGTCCCAGATTAGCCTGTGCAGTCCGCACACGTGGATGACACTTTCCCTTTTATTTTATTTTTCGTTTTAAAGGGATACTCTTCTTGACAAAAAGCCAGTATAGGCGGAAAGTGTTGTCCCTTATTAGCCTGTGCAGACTACACAAGCTAATCTGGGACGACACTTTACGCACACTCCTTAAACCCCCTTATCTCAAATGAAGCATTTGATACATGCAATATTTGTTCCGTGCAAATGGGATAAAAATGCATTTAAAATGCCCTGTAACAATACAGCGACTAGAATTACATTCCAGTCTGGAGTAACACGTTGCAAACTGAGCTTAAATTTAGACTTTCAAAGATAAAAACATGGCCATTAAATATTTACACAAATCCCAGCGTTGATTGCAAAATTATCCTATCTGCTTCATATTTCTATCACAGATACAGGAGTTCTACACTCAACCCTGAAACATGCTTTACTTAATCGCAAGTTACAGAGCATTTTTCATGTTCAAGTCATAATAGCATACAAACTACAATCACTTTAAAATTGTTATATGTACACCTATTTACATGTGAACTATTTACAGTATATACATTACGCTGTAAGAGGATCCGTTCTTTGAATACATACCAAAAACAAAGTTATATAAGGTACGTTAAAACAACAGATAACTTAATAGATACAGAAACATGTACCGGGATATAAAGACGGGATACATAAGAAATACAGAAATAGCAATATGTATTAATAAGAAATATGTCTTGTATGTAAAATCATTTAATAACATGAGCAGAAGTGGATTTAGTTTGGAATTATTAAACATGCATAGAGCCTTGAATTGTACAATGTAACATAAAATTAACATCAATTTTATGTAAAAACAATGCATTTCCTTTGATGATGCTTTTGACTTTAAAGAAATTGTGAAAAAAAACACTTTAATACAGTCATGCATATGTCTAGTAATATTTGTAACATATGTTTGTAGAAAAAAAAAGAATTATGCTAAGAGCATTTTAGTGAGACCACCCAGTTAACAAATGCAGAAAAAACAACAGCTTGCAACACAGTGTTGCAAACGAACATATGACAGTCCCTATTAAGTTTGATTTTGGTGATTATGTGGCTTATACGTGTAAATGTGACTACCAATTATTATAATGACTTTGGCCAGTCAGCTTAATAAAATAATACCACTCGCAAACCTGTCTCACAAATTGTTCCCATTCTCACCATGCTTTCTCACTCCTTTTCATAGGATATTTTTGAGCTGTGCTCTATGAAAAGGGGTTAAATGCATGTGCGTAAAGTGTCGTTCCAGATTAGCCTGTGCAGTCCGCACAGGCTAATCAGGGACGACACTTTCCGCTTTTTTTATTATTTTTCCTTTAAAGAAAGTCTCTTAGCAAAAATCTAATTAAGGCGTAAAGTGTAGTCCCTGATAAGCCTGTTTGGACTGCACAGGCTAATCCGGGACAACACTTTACGCACATGCATTAAACCCCCTTTTCACAGAGTGAGGCTTTATATAAAATGGGGCAACAAAGAACAGGGGAAACAACTGGATGTCAAACCTTGTTATTATAAATATTAGTTAAAAAAGCTTGAGCTGTGCAGAAATTGAATGACGGTGTGCATGTTTACATCAAACTGTTTTAAATCTTTGCCACATAATGATCTGAATGCTTTTGATTTAGACTTTTATCAATTAAGTACTAACGAGTTCTAAAATATTTAACCCAGAACATGTGTGTAGTTTTCGTGAACAAAAGTTTCATAGTAAATAAAAAATAAAAAATACAAATCATTAAATGGCACTCTACTTAACAATTACTATGCTACAATAGTTGCATATTACTGAAAACACACTTCAACTGACTGATGGAATCACTTTAAAATTTGCAAAAAAATACCATCTAGATTAAGCGTCTTTAACTTGGAATGAAGGCTCACACAGGTATTTATGGTATATATTTTACCACACTCCATTTCGTCTCTATCACAGTATGCAAATATATGAAACACCCATGTCAACACAAACAGTGCAAGCTAATGTACCATGTTCATTTCGTGGACCTTAATTGGTGTCTGTTATAAACTCGTACAACCCTATATATATACATAAATGAACATAAAACAGTTCATAAAGTATAAGTATGGTAAAAAGGCTTTCAGATTTAAAACCAAACATAAAACCTGTATTCGTTCAAAAATAGCAAAAAATATGTAATGAATTTAACAAGCCGTTATTAATGCTTATAGAAGCGTTAAACTAGCACCCAAGAGGGGATAACTTCCACATTCACATGAGCTCTTTTCTATGAATAATGCCAAAGTAATGAAGGCTTCCTCACTCCGTTCATTTTGCAAAACCCTCTCCCACACCCTGGTTTACCCTTGAATCGTTTTAAGTTGTTTGATTCTCTCTCACGCCTTTCGTTTGATGGCTTAGCATAAAAACAATTATTAAGCCATTCTCCACTTGAACCTCACCTGATTCTCTCCAACTTAATTTTTGAAGGTACTCGCGTACAGACATAATCTCTCTCCACAGAACACAGTTTCTCATCTGACACACAGATGAAGTTTTGATGGGGAACATGGACTTTATTGCCTTTATTTTCAATACCCATAGCATGCATGGTGTTCAGCATTATGATGCATGAAGAAAAGTAACAAGTGAAAATTCTTCAATTAAATGAAACAATAAAACCGTGTGTGTAGATAGCTTTCATACAAACTAAACTCGTTACTTAGCACCCAAAACATGTTAACCGATTCGAAACAGCTCAATCAGATATTAAACATTTCAACAATCAAACACATTTTCATTTCTATCGATCTGAAAACGCTGGAAACTGTACTCAACAAGTACCAAGGCAATACCAGGACATCATATCGGCATCATTAGAACAATTTCCGCGTATGTAGGAGTGATCAGACTCTGTATTTCCTGGGTCACTGGAAACCTCGGCATTTCTCGCACGACTTTCCCCATACACCGACTGTGAAGTCTGGCTTTCAGTAAACTCTCCCCAGTACGAATGCATATTCCTATTTTCGTTTTCTTCCAAATCAAAGGCGGTATCGATGTTGTAGTTCTCATCAGTGGTCACGTTAAAATCATGATTGCTTGACCTTGCATCTGGAGAGCTTCCACTGGTAAGGTAATGCAGATTTGGATCCGAGCCGTACACAGATGCCGTGCTAGTGTTGCCAGAAACACTGTCGGAGTTACCTCCCTGCATGGATGCTAAATCACACTCGTAGTTCTCTCCCTTGCATGCTGTAGAAACTGCTGACTGGTTCACTAAAATATCACATGGTTGGACTGGTGCACTAAGAATTTCAATTTGTTCTCCTACATGTTCAGACTCTAGTCAGAAGTTAAAACCTTCCTTTGGCACAGCCGCTGAAGGATCAAACTGGTAACCATCTGTGCCCACTTCCGGAACTAATGACGGGTCATCTTCCAACTGTCAACACACAAGCATGGCAATTAAATCGGACTAGACAAACAACCTGGCAATATTACATGGAAGCAAATTTCATTAAATATTAGATTCATGTAATTTTACTGTCTTGTCAAATATAGATGGATTTTAAAATAACTTGGAACAAATGTAAATCATCATAAGACAATGTGTCACGTCTAACGCCTGTCTCCCTTATGCACAAGTCAAGATCTCACTTAAGAGGTCAAATGTCAAATTTGGTTGTAAAACACCTTATCCCGACAAAATCTTTCATTCATAATGACATTTTAAAAACTAACTTACCACTAATGACTACCATGCAAAAGAGTGTCAAATGTATTATCCTTTGACCAACCTCAAAGGTCAAGCTCACATTAAGAGGTCAAAAGTCAGATTTGACCATAAAACAACAGCTTGTTTTTGACATTAGATTTTTTTTAGAAAAAGGTTAAATGTGGGGGCATCAGTGCACTATGGACACTTTTCTTGTTTTTTAGCTTTTTTTTTGTATTGTTATTCATTTTAGATGTGATATTTTTTTCATCCTGTCACTAAAAGCTTTTAGAGGTATCTAAGTGGCAACTTGTCCTTAATACATATTATACAGTCACTATCGGTCATTAGGTCATCCATGACAGCTAATTGCTGCAAAACTTTAGTAACTTACATCTCCAGAGAAGTAGTGATCAATGATCTCATACGCCAGCTTGTAGATGTCCCCATTCTCATGGTTCTGAAGCTGCTCTATCTTGTCCAGACCTGCAACAAACATGGAGGACATTTGTAGTAATGTTCTAATTGAATACCACCCTAAAACAAGCAAATTCGTTGACTTGATATCCCCTCGCAAATTTCAAAACTTTGTGCAAACCGACAGACGACAGGACGGACAACACCAATTCTATATCCCTCAACCTTTGGCAGGGGATAACAAAAGTCAAAATGATACATTTTATCAAGTCGCTCTACATAAATGTCATTTTATGTTAGGTTGCTGTTTTACAAACCTTGCATCTTACCACTGAAGTAAAATCAAAACATGTGTTCCTGAGGCTTGATTTTCAATTAAGTTTGAATAATGCATATGATAACATACAATGACATGTCAAAATACTTGTGTGTGTATACAAATGAGCCTCACTCTAGGAAAATGGGGCTTAATTCATGTGCCTTAAGAGTATTCCCAGATAAGCATGTGTAGTCCATACAGATCTTAGCAGCTTTACATTACACAAGTGAAGGCTCTACCATTACCACCACTTCACCATACCTCCACACTCCTCGATGGCCTGACAGATGATCTCGGACTCGTCCCCAGCCATCTTGAGGATGTTGTTGAGACCGTCCAGGACGACCTGCACCACCTGTGTGTCCTTGACATTCAGCAGGCTGCAGAACGGGCCTATCACCCCCTGCTGTACCACGTACTGCACCTGGTAACCATAGAAACAAGGGTTGCAACCATAGAAACAAGGGTTGGTGAATACTGGACCTGGTAACCATACAAACGAGGGTTGACTGGTAACCATGGAAACAAGGGTTGGTGAATTCTGGACCGGCTAACCATACAAACAAGGGTTGGCTGATAACCATGGAAACAAGGGTAGGATGGTATCCATAGAAACAAGGGTTGGTGAATACTGGACTTGGTAACCATACAAACAATGGTTGGCTGATAACCATGAAAACAAGGCTGGCTGGTATCCATAGAAACAAGGGTGGGTGAATTCTGGACCTGGTAACCATACAAACAAATGGTGGCTGATAACACTGGAAACAAGGGTTTGATGGTAACCATATAAACAAGGGTGGGTGGGTAACCATAAAAACAACGGTTGGCTGGTTACCATAGAAACAAGGGTTGGTGGTTACAGTATTCTGTATGTAACTTATAAAGGCGATTTTCACCCCCTGCTGCACCACATACTGAATCTTGTAACCACTAACCAAAGAAACAAGGGTGGGCTGGTAACCATGGAAACAAGGGTGGGCTGGTAACCATAGAAACAAGGGTGGGCTGGTAACCATGGAAACAAGGGTTGGTTATAACGGTATTCTGTATGTTAACTGATCAAGGTGACAAAAGGGTGGATCCTGAGAACAAAAGCATTCCTTTCCGGTTTTTCCCCACCCGTTGATTTAGAAGATTTGTTCAAATTCTTCATGCGTTTGAACGTCCTTATTTTACAGGAATGAGATTGTCAGTTTATGAAAATCCCTGAAAATTTCCCGAGACTAACCCCACATTCCGGAAGCTACAGGGGTAAAAGCATTTAAAAAAATATAAATGCATTCAAAATAGCTACTGGGGTTAAAACATTTCAAAAACATCAAAATGCATTCAAATGGGGTTAAAGCATTTAAAATAACATTTAAATAACATTTAAATGCATGCTAAATATCTCATACACAACAAATAATTGTGATTTGTGCACATATTCAGACCATGTCTACGTTATGTAGGAATTTTAGAAAGCTGTACCCCTTGTTTATAGTATAATGATATTGCCTATATATTGTATCAATTTAGGTCCTTATGGTATCAAGCCTGAAAGACTTACTTCAAGTACAAATATTTACAAAAGCATTTGACCATCTTACTATTTTCTTTCTGCTTATATTCTTGACATTTACTTAATCTCCAATCCAAGCCAATAAAACTTGTGTTTTACTGCTGAATCCAATTTTTGTTTACAAGTAATGCATACATGTAGCAGTGATGCATTTTGATTCAAACTTTTTTGATCGATTTTTCACTGCATTTATATTTGAACTCCATGCATCATCTGGGCAAACCATTCCAGACTGGTTATGATTACTTCCAGTGCCCTCTCTGGCCATCAGAGGAAGCTACTCACATCCCTCATGAGGGGAAATTTTCGCGATTTTTCCCTTTAATGGGCGATTTTTTCACTTACTCTCTCATTACTACATTTGTACATGTTGGCAATATACTAAAAAAAACCTCTTTTTTTTTTCTTATCTATGGGGAATCTTCCCAACAAATAGGAGAAAAAAGTATACTTTTTTCATGGGGGAAGCCATCGATATTTGGCGGTAAAAAATGCAGATCATGGGACCTGACTTCAACCAAAAAAGTGCTCCTACTCAGTATGGAATTGTTTGGATGCATGCAAATGTAAATCGAGTAGAGGAAACTACTTACAGCCAAATGAGACCCAACATGTTCTTGAATTATCATTCCCTAAATTAAGCAAAACAGCATTTATTTATTTTTATCCGAATGGGAAAAGTACAATCTTCAGATTGGTAATAATGGGTCTTTTTAAATGCTTGTTTCTTGCACAAACCCATCTAAATACTCTTTTACATGCCTTTTTTTGTGAAATGTTCAGTTCCAGAGCTAATTTTATTTGTTCACTTGCAGATAACGTTCTTTTGGAACGACATTGACCCAATTTTCCTTCCTTTTGGTAATTTTTCTTGGGAAAGTGTCTTTTACAATTACTTTATAAAGAAGGAAAAAATTTGCTGTAAGCAGTAATACTTACAGCAGAAGTAAACCCACCACCATGATCTTGCCCTATCTTTCCCTAAATTAAGCAATAATGGTTACAGACAGATCCACAGCTAGCCGCTGGTAGAGGAATACACGCATGCAGGACAGTTCAAGGTTGGACATTTAAAGCATGTTTTTGGATTCTCAAATGTCTTAATATTTCAGAATGTGATTTACTTGCTACTTTACAACCACAGCAAGGAATCATTTTCATTTATAATTATAAATTGCTCATGTTATTACGAATGTTAGGTCAGAAAGTGTAATAAAACCGGCATTATATTCAATTAATCAACGTCAAGTTTAGCAGCCAATTTGAGAACTGTGTAGCCAATTAAGAGATTTTAGTAGCCATTGGCTATTTGGCTACTGGTACCACTACCATAGCTCATCCAGTACACACACAATGTTTGTCCAACAGTGAACCGCTTGCTATATTTTAAAGACAACTGCACTGACAGATCAATAATTCAGCCAATATAGTAACATGTTTGACTAAGCAGTTATAAGATTAACTACACCACAAACATATCATGCAGAGAAAAGGGACATCCTCAATAAAGATGAGACAGTAAAGTTAGTAGTATTGAAGTTGCTCATGATTTATTTTGTATTCAAATGCAACATTAAGGTGACTTATGGGGATATACAAGTATGCAAATGGCAAATTTATCAAAAACATGAGTTTATTTATGAATAGGGACAATTAAGATATATGAATAAAAAAAAATTCAGGAATGTTAGTCATGAGAATGCAGACTGGTACCCAGCATGTTCAAAAGATAATTGCTGTTTAAGACGCATATTGACAGCTGATGGGTTACACACAACTCAATAACACAGGCAAGATAACGCAGGACATGCAGGGGTATGATTTTTGAAAAAAAAAAAAAAAAGGCAAGGAAAATACATCCGCCTTCCCGTTACTAAGTTCTATCCTTCTCATTTATAAAAATGCAGCACACTTAAGAAAAACATGTAAAATCTATTAAGCAATAAGCAATAAAAGGGAGAAAATCAGAAGAGGAAATCACATCCCTGATGTGTGCTTCAATAATGAGACCCTTACCTGTTCCTTCTTGCCACTGATGGTCAGGTTACTTATCGCCCATGCAGCCTCCTTCTGGGTCTGGAAATCACCCTGGAAAAAAAAGAGGAAAAGTTTGAAGAAAGTTAAAATACAAACAAAAAACTTTAAATAATACAAAACTATTGACCCTCTCAGCTATTTAGTGGTAAGTTTTTATTAAAAATAAATTGTTTCTTTGTCAACAAAAAAACACGGTGAGTATCATGTAAGAATACGATTTAACACAATTCAATCTTCTTAACATTTTACACACTTCCGGAAAGAACAAATAACCTTGTTTTAATAGTCCTGACTGAGTTAACTTTTCTGTTCATTAATGAAAAACACACACAAACAAGGGATGAGTTTGTAAGAAACACAATGCCCCCTTTTGAACGATTTTGACCCATATATTTGACTTTTGACCTTGAAGGATGACCCTGACCTTGACCTTTCACCAATAAAAATGTGCAGCTCCATGAGATGCACATGTATGCCAAATATGAAGTTGCTATCTTCAATATTGCAAAAGTTATGACCAAACTTTAACCAAGGTTAAAGTTTTGGACAGACAGAATGACAGCCAGACAGACTGACAGACAGGCCAAAAACAATATACCCCCTCTTCTTCGAAGAAGGGGGCATAAAAACTGCCCCACAGTCAGATCAAGATAGTCAAAATATATCAAATGGACAGGAAATTTGCCTGTAACAGGCTTCGCGAAATTGGACAAAATCTGCCGGTCATCCGGACAGACATTTCATTATATGTGCCGGTCCGGAGAAAATTTAGCCGGACCGAAAAAAACAATACAACTATGTACATTAACATAAACCCTTTATTTTAGCTCAACAAGCCACTGCCAGTGCTTTATCCTAATAAGATAACAGTTATTAACAGTTAATTTAAGTTCCTTACGTATAATTAGGTCCAATGTTTACCCAAAATTAAGACTGAATTACCGTTGACATGAGACATTAAAATCCAACGTAATCCACGCATGCATACTGCGTCTGTTGCTCAATCAAGAGAAATCCGGTTTTGACACAAAGGGGTGTACATTATACAGTGTACTTAACTGACACGTGACATTTCCTGTAAAACGCGAATGCAATAAAGCTGTATCGAATGCGTTGACTTCGTTTAGGTAGAATAGTAATGATTATTACCCATTGTGTGTATTGTGTTTTCAGGGGTGTGAAGGTGAAGCCAACACGCGACAGATCAAAGACAATAAACGAAATTGAAGAAAGTAAATGTGTATTGATAAATGTATACATACCGCTTTTCTAATGTGCATATATATCCGATAATCCAATATTATTACAACATCAATTAAACAAAAATCTGACCATTTATGGAGGAGTGAATTTAAATTTAGATTGAATGCAATACGATACAAACAACGTTTTATTGCGCCATACGCAGTCATGAAAAAAACGTGCTTCCCGGGGACTTTCTGAAAACCTGACGAAAATGGAAGTCAATTTCTGTTAACAAATACACTGCGTTTGCATGTAATTAAATCGTCTGGATAACTTATTTAATTTATCTTTGACTGTTATGTTTTCAATTGCATTTTAGCAGAACGCAGTTGCCGATTTTGCGACTGAGTTTGAAGTAGGTGTTGTGTAACCAGTTGGATTTGCTAATTGTACATAAAAAACTTATTGCAAACAGCAAAACAATGAGTGATTTCATTTTCATGATGTTGTAAGGGGTTTGCTCTTCGAATTTTTCAACTTTGAAAAAATATGATTTGTTTGCATTCATTTCACATTTTGCCGGTCCCCAGGACCGACATTCTTGTTAAACCTGCCGGACCAAATGGAAATCTGCCGGTCAGGACCGGCGATTTCACGAAGCCTGATGTTAGGTTCTTTAGACCAACCATATTGCATATATTATCCAACCCAGACTCTGCTTGTGTTACCTTGGAGAGATGGTGGATGAAAAGAGGTACGGGAAATTATCAAACCCAGACACTGCTTCTTGTGTTACCTTTGATAGATGGTGGATGATGAGAGGTACCAGGCCTGCGTCTATCACATACTGGACCTGGGCCATGTTGCCTGCGGTGATGTTGGACAGGAACCACACAGCCTCCTGAAAACATACAGGAGAACAGCTGTAGAAAGGATTTCATTACATATGTCCCAAACAGTTATATAGAAGGGCCAGAGATAGAACCGGCAATTATTGGATTGTAGTCAAGCACTCTATCAAATCAGCAAACTGGCCCGATTATTTTCTCAAAAATCTTTAAAATCATTTATATTTGTCGGCATATAATTTTGTGTCTTTTTTCAAAAAATGACTAGTGGACACATTCATTTATGGTTTACTGATTTTGTAAAAAAAAGAGGAATTTGCGTCTGTCATTTTTCGATGTGTTCGTGTTTCATTGGTGGATTGTCAACCCACGAAAATTATTTTCAAAAGAATAATCATGATTTAACAGTATTCAATATTTTACATCAGTATTCAATATTTTACATCAGTATTCAATATTTTACATATAAGATGACCAGAAAGCCCGTAGCACATTAAATACTTTGAAATACAGTCAGAAACCAGCGGCTCCATCAAATTTCTGAAAGAAACGAGAGCCAGCTGGGCAATTGGGACAAACTAACCCCATCTTTCCAGGACTTCCAGTTATCATCACCAGCCCCTGAAAACATGGGCTTCAACTGCACTTCATGTTTAGTCAGGGGGCCCCTTACAAGGGCCACTCTGGCCTGGGAAGATGGTGGCACACATAGGACGCCACACCATGCTCTCAACCATTCACTCGTTAACTGATAATATTATGGAAATCGTTTAAGCTTAAGATGAAGCATTCATTCCACATTCATACACATAAAATAGAAAAGGACATTGTCCCAATTGCCTTTTCATCATGTTCTATTATTATAAAATTGCATTCAGTGGGCCATGCCAAATTATTTCTGAACACCAGTAACTTGCATGAGTAGTACTGAATATTTTTGTTATCAGATTGCACAACTTGTTAATTATGTAAAGGGGGTGGGGCAGTATAATAAACATCTAGGCTGCTACAACAGCAAATCATGAGCCCTACTGTCATGTTTTTACAATGCAAATCTAATCGCTTCACATTCAACCATGTGTATCATAACGATACCCTCTCTGTGCAGCTGCATGCTGGCCACTGGTCTTAACATGTAGTATATGAGCCTTGCTCTATGAAAAACGGGGCTTAATACATGCGCATGAGGTGTGTCCCAGATTAGCCTAGGCAGTCCACACAGGCTAATCAGGGACGACACTTTCCGCTTTTTTTGGTTTAAAGTAAGTCTCTTCTAATTGGATATCCAGTCTAGGCGGAAAGCGTCGTCCCTGATTAGCACGTGCGTTCTGCACAGGCTTATCTGGGATGACACTTTACGCACACGCATTAAGCCCCGTTTCCCAAAGGAACGGCTCATATAAATACTAGTAGCCATCAAACATACTGCATGTGTATAACCCACGTATGTACCACATACCTTGTTAATCTTCTCCTTGGTGTGATACAGCAGGGCGGGCATGTGTGAGAGGGCATCACAGTTGAGGACCACCTGTGTCTGGTCGTCTGTGCCTGTCACTATGTTACCCACAGCACGCAACGCAGCAGTCTGTAATATACATGTGCATATGGTTAAGGCTAAACATTTCTTGATTTTTTTAAATTATTTTTTGTTTTATTTCTTTGAAAGCCTGAGAGTCATGGAGTAACTATTTAGTAAATTTTCTGGGTAAAACCAGTAATTCATGTCTGAAAAGATTATACAAACTGTAGCATGAAACCCGCCAAAAATCAGCCAGTGTGACATTTTGCCTTGAAAGCTTAACAAAGGTAATTTCTTTATTTAAGTTATTCAATATTGTCATTTTTTTCAGAATCGATCATGTTTCAGATTGTAGCTACATAAAGTCTTACCATCTAAAATGTATTTTATCAGAAAAGCCCTGAATAATCTTTTTGCAAAGCATAATTCTAATACAATCTTGGTGTTGTCTTCTATTTTGTATCAAGAGTTTGTAAAACATTAAAATAACATAATTGTCAATTGATTGCCAAATGGGCGTAATAGCTACTTGGCTGAAAGGTTCTTTTGGCTTCCAATAGAGAAATTATGAAGATGCATGAAGACACAGATAAAAAAAGACTTTTAAACCCTTTACCACTCTGAAAAATCGTTAGAAATTGATAAAATTATAAAGCGTTTCAGACGCGAAACAGTTTTTTTTTTATTTCTTGTGTTATCGTTATATTTTGTAACAACACGTGGATGGTTATACAACATATAAAATAAATGGCAACCCATGTGAAGACGGATGGTCAGGTCCGCAGATAATTTAGTCGTAAAGACTCAACAACGACCTAAACATAAACTCTGAATTACACACACACACACATGAAGACGGATAGCTGAGTGGTTTTGGCGCTTGGCTTTTTATCCATGGGTCAGTGACTCAAGCCCTGGTAAGGTTTTTTTTTTTTTTTTTCTTCTTCGTTTTTCAATTTTATTCTTGGTTTTATATTGGAGCTCTTTAGTTCTGATGTTTATATCAATTTAGAGCATTTAGTGAAAAACTTCAAAATATGCCAAAATCTGTGAAAAAGGCCCTTTAAAGACTTCATTTCCGAGCTTAAGATACTGATAAGCAGCAAACAGCATAAAACCTGAACAGACTGCGAGTTACTCGCAGGCTGTTCTGGTTATTTGCTGGTTGCAAATAGCCATCTCCACTTTGCTTCTGAGCGGGAAACGGTTAACACTCACATAGCAGGTAACTTACCTGCACTTTAACGTCAGAGTGGCTGAGTAGGGGCACCAGGAAGGGTACTATACCGGAGTCAATAACCATCTGTATCTGCTCATTGCCCCCATCTGTGAGGTAGGACAGGGCCCACACCGTGTCCACTAGGATCTGCACGCAGAACATGTTTATGTAAAATACACTATAGCTCAGTGATGTTCAAAATTGAAGAAAAGCTTTAAGGCCAAGAAATACTAGCAGACCAATAAACCAACTGATGAGATTTGAATAGATTTTGAAAACCTTGCGTCAAATGACCCCATTCTTGAAAATTTCAGGAGTCAGATGAAATTTTCACGGATCAAAATACTGAAGTACAGAAGAGCATACTAGTTAAATACTCTATAACTGTCTCTTAGTATACATTTTAGTCAAATACTATCCTATATAACACAATTTGTTTTATACAAAATATGTTATTGATTTAGCTTTCCAGTAACATTTGCATCAAAATGATACAAGGCAGAGAATTTGCAGGAGTCAAAAGTGAGAAAATCACAAAATGCTGGCAGCAAAAAGATGGATTCAGCTTCAATTGAATTCCCTGTTAAAAAGTGTTGTCATAGCTTCACCTACATTGATATCTGTATGGTTGATAAGCACACAGAGTGCAGGCAGAATCTCCTTGATGGTATCCACGGGCGGAGGGGGCTCCTTGTTACGGCACAGGTTCACGATCACCCAGGCAACGTTACGCAGGAAGGCCAGGGGGATTGTGGGATTGATGAAAGACAGCAGGGGCTGGACGGCCCCTAAACTGATCACGTAATCTCTACACTGGGGGCCGTCACCTGAAACATCCAAGTGGTTTTTGAGTAAACCAAGGAACACAGCCTTGCAAAACATTTCCATTTAATGAACTTCTTATCCGATCCATGCTTAAGATTTATAACAAACACTAGGTAAAAGTAGAAAACCGTTAAACATGATTGACACTGACATTTTGCTTGAAAATCACACAATTTCTTCTATTTTTTCATCTTTTTTTTTCAAGTAAATCATGAAGCCCCCAAAAAGTCATACCAATCTATTTTTTTTTTTTTTTTTAAAGTTTAATTAAGAATGTGTGTTTGTTATTTTGATTTTTAACAGTATTTTAGTGATATCGTGGTAGTCAGTAACTAAACTCACACTTTCCCTGTAATACCAGTACTGAGTGCATTAACTTATTCCAGTAACTGACCACTGCACTACTTCAGAGAGATGAAGAAAGGCCAATTAAATATTTCAATTACCAATCCATATGCAAGTAATGTGGCAGGGTAAGGAATAAAATCCCTAATCCTCGGAACTTAGTCAAGCACAAGCACTATGCCAACTAACCGGCCTTGTTTAAATTAATTAAAAAAAATATTTACTTCACACAGTATGTCTAACCTATGATATTGCCGAGGGCCCATACTGCTTGCTCCTGTACATTTTGCTGTGGTGAGTTCAGTAAGCGCAGGAAGTGTGGAACCGCACCTGCAGAATAGAAACAGTTGAAGTATCACGTGCAAACTGAACTTCCACAAAAGATTTTGATGTGTGCGTCAGTCAAATATAACAATTCTAATAGTTACTTTGAAATATGGGAAAGTTGGCCAAAGGGCATTCCTACAATATTTGTGGCCGGGAATAAATATCTAGTGAGTACATTTGAATGAGAATGAACTTAAGGCTGATTAAAAATTCAGACTTTGAAACAAACTTACCGCATGGTTTAGTTGTGTGGTACATCAATTTTGAAAATAAACAAAAACCAAAGGGCACTAACCTGCATCCACCACAGCT
The DNA here is from genome assembly GCA_007657795.1 of Dreissena rostriformis. Lineage (NCBI taxonomy): Eukaryota > Metazoa > Mollusca > Bivalvia > Myida > Dreissenidae > Dreissena > Dreissena rostriformis. The sequence continues at coordinate 8,386 of VMBQ01001859.1, read as the reverse complement.
CTAGTCTGAGCTGAATTGCCTGAGGCAATATTTGTCAGGGCCCAGGCTGCTTCAAACTGGAGAGAGGGACGAGTGGGGTCACTGAAATACAAGGGTAAGTATGGTTAAAGTTGAGACGATTAAATAATGTTTAATAATGAAGGTCAGCGGGGCTTGTCGCTTGACTTAAACAAAAGCACCGCCTAGCGGGTGCAGACCGCTCATCTTTTTGTCAAAGTATGAATCAAATCTGATCATAAATAAAGAAGTTATGGCAATTTTAGCAAAATTGAGGGGGGTGTGGTCATTTAGTACATTATCTTTCAAAAAAGAAAAAAAGAAGGAAAAACATTTTATTTTATTTTTTATTTTTAATAAATAATTGTTGTTTTTTTTTACCAT